>PNEQ01091282.1:0-35005 GCA_003012365.1 Medauroidea extradentata | reverse complement strand
TTAGGCACCTCAGTGAAGATGATCAGCACTGGATGCAGCAGGTTTTGGAAGAATAAGCAAGACATAACAAGTAGGATATGTGAACTTTTGTGACGTTTTTAAGCATTGGCGTAAATAATATTAGTAAGCCTCAAATCATAAAAAATAAATTAAGCACAAGTACTCACAGGACGATACTTGTCAATAGAACTTTCTTAAGAGGTTTAAAAAATACCTGTTTTAATGAAGAGTCTAACCAAATTAATAATAAACAATTTTATTTTCTAACAAGACTAATGATATCTGTGCAGAGAATTAGGCGGCATCATTCTTGAATATACCGGTACTGTATTGTTGTTGTATTATTTGTGCTTATAGTAAAACTCTGTTCATATAACATAGTGTATGTAATGTTTTGTGGTAAATTATTTCTATTTTCGGAAGAAGGGCACATAACACACACACACAGTTTGGCCTTCTATATGAATACTGTATCCTGTATTATTTCATGTGCGTGATTTATAATTTGGAAGACATGAGTGTAATAATCTTTTTAAAACAGGATAACTGCATCTGATACATATTAACTTACAGCGAAGCAAAATCTTCAAAGTCGATTACCCGACATTGTGGTTTGCTCATATATGCCCTTCTTTCGGCAATGTCTTCAATTGTGCAGACATCTTTTGTTCGTACCAGTCAGACAAACATTACTGAGACTCCACAAATCTGGAATTTTCTGAGAGTTAAGAACATCCAATTGCTTACCATGAAAAGTAGCTGCAAGGTGTGCAGGTAAGGCAGTGGTACATAGTGGTACAAAAATCTTTTTGCGAAGTCTCTACTTATAAATGGATCCCAGCAGCAATGTTTTGCAGAATAGGAATTTCCTTAAAGATAAACAACTCAATGTTCATATAACAGAAAACTCGATAAAATAACGTAATTATTTATTTTAGGTACGGAAATATTACCTTACTTTTTTACAGAAATTTCCTTCAAATTGCACAGACTTTTAATAAAATATCGGAAGTTCCTGAAATACTTTGTAACTAAAACATCCAGAAGGTGACGGAAATGTCAATTGCATTACGGACACTACCATACATTTAATTTTCCGTTAAACAGAATAATGAACAGAAAGTTCTGTTTTTAAAACAAAACTGTCCGTAATTTAACAGAAACTTTTCTGTCGATTATGGGGAATTTATTACCGGCACTTTTCCGTAAATTGACAGAAATTTTTTTAACAGTGCACCCGCATTTCTAACACCCTAGTATAAAAAACTAATCCGTCCTTATTCATACATGTAATTGTCTCATACCGCCTGGTCTACCATGTCAACATGTACTATAATTCATGTCGCAGAATCGTCATGGGTATCTTGACATCATTAACAAATTTTCCGGGCTATTCACATACGAAACAGAAGTTTCTGATGGCTTCATCGTTAACGTACAATTTTCTCCTCGAATCTTGTTGCATTGCAGGTAGAATATCGTGACCTGTACTTCTATAAGTGCATACAGTCTCAAGCTTACAACATCAATATGCTGTACGACACAGGCTCGTTTTACATTTACTTATTCCTTGTCTCCTTGCAGCATATCCATACGCAAATGTCTTGTCGCACTAGTGTCTAAAAGGTGTTAACGTCGATTCTCACGGAGTTAAACAGTAGTTACATAATGGCCACAATTTCCTTAAATAACAACTTCTTGCTGGAGAGATGAGACCTTCTCAAATACTAACTAGTATGCTTTTCAATATGCTGCTTTGTCCAAACAAGATGT
Organism: Medauroidea extradentata; assembly: GCA_003012365.1. NCBI lineage: Eukaryota > Metazoa > Arthropoda > Insecta > Phasmatodea > Phasmatidae > Medauroidea > Medauroidea extradentata. Next base: position 33,232 of record PNEQ01091282.1, on the reverse strand, counting down.
CATAGTTTTCTCACAGGTACATACTACGAATAACACTTTCAAGGCATCCAACTGAATACACACATACAGATTTTTTCTTCATAAATTTCTTCTTGCAGTAAGAACATGCACGAATAAATTTTCATCTTCACTGGAGGTGATGTTACCTCTTCACTATTAAAATATCTCCTCTCACGACTGCTGATATTCGTATAGTTACTTCAGTCATAAATATAAGTTTCATCATTACCTTAAACCTTTTTATCTTATATCCAGTCCTGCTTACATGTTTGTGGCCAAATGTCATGTTTTGTTTTAAATTGTATTCGTAAATTTCACATTTATTTGCTATCGTTTGAGAGGTAAAGGAAAGCAACCTTATGTTGTTCGTGTCTTGACTCTGTATTTCATCTCGACATCCAAACCAAGAGATTCAATTTTTCTCACCTAAAATTACGACAATGTTTTACTATCCGAAAATGCATCACGCCCCTTGCCGAAGGACATAACTGTAGAAGGTTACGGCACAACCAGTAGCTTGTATCATTGTTCCTAGGGTAGGGAGGTTCCATTAGTTAGAGCTATTTTCATTCAAGATGGATGATCTCGTCCAGTATAGACGTTTACTTTTCACTAACAACATACATCATGTGCGATGAGTAACATGTATATAAAATACATTATGAATTATTATACTAATAAGCGAGAGTTAAAATTTTTGTGTGTAACTCTTGAGATATTTTCCTCATTCACTTTAACACATAGCATGTAAATTAAAAATTAAATTCGATATTTCTTACCTTCAAGAGTTTCTTTCACATGTATTCCAGTTCTAATACGTCTTTCATTCCTTTCAAGTTCCTATCTCAGTCAGACTTAAACCTAACCGTACTTCCAGCGCTAAAAGACTTCGAAGTTGAGCACTTACCATAATCTCTCTCATCCCATACATTCTTAAATGTTTCCGTACATTGTATATAAACCTAATTACATTACTTATACGATGTCTAACTTGTATACAGAACTAGCATTTCTGTATTACTCGTCTTAACAATAAATACCCCCTCCTTAATAACCCGCACATAATTACCATAGTTGCACAAAAAAACCTATCAAGAAAATAGTTACATCAGTACAGGTAGAAACTAATACTATAGTTCTTCCAAAAACACAGAAAGATTCTGTCAGTAATTTTTTATCCAAATACTGCTGCTATTGATTTTTTACTTTGCATTTAAATATCTTAGTCTATCATAATTCATACCACCCTAAATTAATGTAGTTCATAAAAAGCACATTCGAAAATATCAGCCCAAAGTTTGCGAGAAAAGTGAATATAGGTAAGCGTCCCATAGAACCCACGTTCAGTAGGTCGCGAGCTGTCGGTGTTCTACCAGTTAGTAATGTCAAGTTTCCTACAAGCAAGACTACATATTGATTCAAAATGACAGACAACATTCTCTATGTAACACATCAAGCTGAATTTTACTACCAAATAGCCTACAAACACTAGAATTTCATTGCTACCATCCGTATTTGTCAGGTCCGTTCATACCTCGGAGAGAAGTTTCATGCAGAGTAATGTTTCCAAAACGAGTCTATGTCAAGATTATTCTGTTAAGTGTTCGTTTGTAGGAGTCAGTGTGCAGTAGTCAGTTTGTAGGAGTCAGTGTGCAGTAGTCAGTTTGTAGGAGTCAGTGTGCAGCAGTCAGTTTGTAGGAGTCCGTTTGTAGCCCAGTATGTAGCAGTCAGTTTGTACGAGTCAGTTTGTAGCAGTAGTCTGTAGGAATCAGTTTGTATCAGACAGGTGATATGCTGTAATCATAACTTAATTCTGCTAGTCACCGTGGTGGCCGAATGGTCAGACCAATCGCCTCACCGAATTTTAGCATGCCTGCTTCGTGCCGGACGAAGCAGTTGATCGGCGGGTTTTCTTGGAGATCTCCCGTTATTCCGCCCTTTCATTCCAATAAAGCTGCTCCATACTCACACCATGTCTTCCTTCACCAGTGCTAAAAGACCTCGATCTTGAGCACTGACAAAATTCTCTCACTCACTCACTAGTCACCATTCAGGATAAGAAATCATTTCTTTGTCAATATTATGACACACCAACCTACATTAGTGTAAGATCACAGTTTCTTTTTTTTTTTTTTTGGCAAGTTACCTAAGTTCCATAGAAATACGACATAATCCAGAGTGAGCTACGTCTGAGGTAGTTCATGTCGCCCATTGTGTATAGCACCCTCCCGTTTCAGGGTTCAAGTACAAATATATTTTGATACTGCACTGACTACTATTTTTGTCCCAGTTGTTATGTATAAACTTGAAATTATGTCATACGTTGTACCTTGCAAACATGTTTGCCAAAGCTCTCGTGCATGTGTACTTTCTGTTGCCAACACTTCAAGAAAGCTGTAGCGGTAAACCATTAAATAATTAAATACTGTTTCCCAGATCTGGGTAGTCTGGTTTGGCCCACTTGGCTTACAGCCAGGATCGGAGTGTTCTGCGGCCTGCTCTTGTTGCCTGTAAGTATCGTTACATGTTTCTGGGAGTTTACGGTCATACTGGCTCTATACATTGAAACTGTAAATGTTTGCTCTTAAAATGTGTTTTTCTAAGTCCCGGGTAGACTTGGGTTGACTGTAAGTAAGAATTGTGGCCCAATCTTTTGTAGTTTTAAGTTTAAGTATATTTTTAACAGATTAAGTTGTTTAGATACTTGAAAAGATGAAACATTATTCTCAATTATAATATTTAATGGCGAAAGTAGTGTACAGATTTTTTTTTTGCAGGTAGGAGAATAGGTTTTAATGTCTTCGTAAATAAGGTGGTATTTACTGGTTTCTGCTTAACTTTATATTGTTCAGTGTACTGTCATTAGTTCCTTATATCAGGTAGGAAAATTGTTCAAGTTCATGTTAGAAAAATTTTCGGTTGCCAAAAAATTAGTACTTTTTCATTAAGTTGAACTCGATAAAAAAAACAGTTACATGTTGTTTTGACATTGTGAAATAACATGAATTAAACCTCTTAGCCGATTTACACTTCCTTACCCAATTTAGACTTTTACCTGATTAGAATTTCAACCGGTTTAGACCTAAGAACCTTATTTATATTTCCTTATGCGATTTAGACTTTCTTATTCTATTTAGAAATTGAAATCATATCTTAGCTTACAAAAATTCATATTTATCTGTTTACTAGCAGTGCGCCCGCGACTTTACTCGCGTGTGTTACTCATAGCAGATAATATTTGCTTTAATTGGAAAACATATTCGTACACCAGATAGGTAGTTCAGTCATCAAGTGTAGGAATAATAAAAATGCTAGTCGAGTTAACTCTGCAGCTGTCCATGCGAAAAGCAGTCTTAAGTTTGTCCCTGTCACTAACAGCGACTTCGCCCGGGCCTTATTTATAGTCACAGCAAAGTTGGAGTCGAGGAATGTTACAGGCTGTTAAATAAAAGAGGGCGATGGAATGAAATACGTAGTTTATGTGGCATGAAAACTGATTTTCCACGAGCACAACCATTGGTGATGGTGCCCTCAAAAACATATTGGTTTTTCAAAACCTTCACTTGAAGTTAAGTGGCATTAAGGAGCTTTGATGAGATGAGGTTTCACTGAAATATAAACGCATTTGGTGCCCCAACCTTGAGGTTAGTGAGATAGCTAAAGCTATCGAGGAACTTCAGTAGACAGAGGACTGCATAATTCATTTTCACCACTTTTGAACTTCATCCAAAATGCATTAATTTCAAATTCCTTGCCATTTTTGTGCGTTAGACATGCGCATTTGCACATACTTTACAGGCATTTGACCCCAGAACCTCATGAACAATATATAGGAGGTACATACAACTGCGCAACATAACGTCGAAATTATTCATGAAAACTAGTTTTAAAAATAAAATATTCTGGCTCATACGAGATGTACAACACCGCGTCCCGGTAGAACTGTAGAATGAAACATCTGTACAATTTATTTCTTGCTGGTCGTGCTTGCTTTTCGGATCGTCTGCCTTGAAAGTTCACAAACTAATTTTCTTTCTTAATTACTTTATCTTATAAAGTAAAAAAACTTTCATTATTTTTTTTTTTAAGAAATTGCGTATACTTCATTCTGACGTGAACAACACCTCGCCAAATGAAACAAAGTTAATTATTACATACATAAAATACTTACCCATAAATAGTTTGTCTTCTGTTGGTTTATCTATTTAGCTACATACTCTATGCATTGGCATCAACAATCCAAATGTTAGTAACTATGGTCTAAAAAAATACACGTGTATGTTTGGCGGCAACTGTATTCGTGCATTGATTTGGTGCGAGGAGAGTAGTAAGAAATAGTCGTTTATATATATATATATAACTTGGTATTGCCATAAATCCGTTATTTATATGTGAGAGTTGTAATATATATTTAGTTCACAATGTAAATAATAATAGTTTGGCCAAAAGATTTTCGTAAAATACTGTGTTGCCATACCGCAACAACATGCAGAATGAGTTATCAGAATCCATCACAAGTCAGGTTTGTTTACCTTTCGTTATGCAGTTTTTATAATTTGCTGTAATGAATAACCTCACTGTTTAAGAGTTGTTACAATAATCTTAGGGTCGATTGCAGTCAGCCGAAAAAAAAACTCACACTCCACTTACATTTGAGGTAATTCTGAGGGAAAATCTGGAGTGCACTCATGTGCATTGCACAGTCGTTAGTGGAGTATAAGTGTAGATGTTGCCAATCAATGTGAGGAAAGAAAAATTTATTTACGCATTACCGCCTTTTAAATAGTCTGTTTGTCTTTGTGTAGTTGGCATCATGTACGTAAATATTGAAGACGTTTATAAAAACGAACGATGCTCGTAAGGTTTTGTTTGCTGAACAAAAGGATTTGTTGGGTAAAATAATGCAGTGAAATGCTGTTACAGAAAATAGAGGAGTGACGTCACATCATTTATACAAAGAGAAGATACTGGGAGAAAATTGCCGATGAGTTATCATCGCTTCATTCAAAAGGTAGGCAAACACTGCATAATGCTGTATTTCAGTATATTTTTTTAGTTTGCTTTTAAGCGCAATAACATTGAAATAATAGTCACATAAAATTAAAGTGCGTGTTTTTGGTATTGCGTAACTGATTAAAATTGTACTTTAGGTTGGAAATTGTTTGAAACAATTGTACCTTAATAGGTATTTAAAATATATCCGCCCTCCTTGCCGCACACATAACACAGTGCACGTTGCACACGAAAATTAAAAATATGTTAATGTCTTGTGAACTAATCGGTTTCATTTTCGTGTACACGTACTGTTCATGTATGTAGTGGCTGCTATATATTTATACACATTCAACATCTGTGCCAAAGTAGCCAAGTAGCCTAGTGCCTGATAGAATAGGAAAGTAAGTAGGACCTACTTTGGTTTACATCAATTACTAATATAAAATTTCCTTATGATGCTCAGGAGTAAGCAGGCATACATACATTTTGTAATTTGAAATTCTGCCAATGTCAAAAACTTCAAATTCTCTTTGTCTTGCCGCTGTGTGTAACTGGCTCAACATGAAGCGTAAATAATAATAAACAAACTTATGTTGGTGTAATTGCCCAGATCAGACTTAAATCATTTTGGTAATAGTAGATATTATTAAACAAATTCAACTTTAATGACAGGGAATTGCATAGGCTTAGGATTTCTAGCCTTTCCTTTTGATAATATGTAGGTCTACATTTTTGTAGTTGACAGGCACAAAATCTCACATGGAATTTATGTTAAATAGCACCACTTATGTTGCTAAAAAAAACATTAAACATAGACTTTTCGTGTAAAAAGAATTTTTTGTCAGCACCCTGAAAAAATAGTGTTTTTTCATGATAGGCCTACAACAAAAACCAAAAGTTTTTTCCCAAAATAGCTGATAAAATATAAGTTAGATAACATTTTTTTTTAAATTGTCTGTAGTACTTTTTTCTGGATGGATAATGTGCTTCTTAATTTGCAACTGGTTTTTGTAGACATGCCGAGCTTCTGAGCGGTCATTATCAAGGCTGAACTTTCTATTGTTCTCGTCTTCCGAGGCATGTCGGTTTTTTAATCCCTGCATTGCAATATATTAAAATAACACCTTATAAAACAGGGTTCCTACAGTCTGGAAAGTAAGGGAATGCCAAGGAAAGTACGGGGAAATTTTGAGAGTCAGGGAAGTAGCTATAAAGTCAGGGAAAGTCAGGGAAATTTTATTTATTACGTAGTTAAGACGTCAAATGAAAAATAGTTTTTTTTTTTTTTTTTTTTTTTTTAGCTCTTAACTGTACATCCATAATATCCAGTTGCAACAAATTCCGTTTAGTTCACAATTTCATTTGTAGCTTACTGCAGTCTTCTGCATGTTAGTGGGGGTGAATAAAGATGTGAAGGTCATAAAGTAAGCTTCCTAATTTTTCATGTTTGTCTTAAGTTGTGTGTTGAATTAAACTCTTATGTGAAAAAATAAGCCTGAAACTGTATTGGATTCTAAGTATAAAGCTGCATTTTCAATCACTCTTCTTGTTCACCAATGCCATATCGAATGTTATTAAAATAATATAACTTAAATTCTGCAGAAGACTGAAAGGAGTTGGAGTTCCTTGCCTCAGGAGCTAGCGGCGGCCTTTCGCCTTATAAACAGACCACAATTTCTTGAACACAATGTTTGGAAAGTTTTTGTGTTCATGTAAATGGAAGTTTTATTAAATTTTAGTTTTTAGCAACAGATAAAATTAGAAAGCAGGCATAATTCTACTGAATTCTGAAAGATTGTAAATAAAATAATAAGAGTAACCATGGTTGTGCTATACCGTACGTACCGTACGAGACATGAGCATTGCAGTTTTTTTATAAAGTATAATTAAATGTGCTTAGAGTAAAAAATATTTTTTCGTAGTCAATTTGAGTTAAAATTTCTCGTAGAATTTGTGTTAAATTAATTTTGTTCTATGATGTGTCTGCTTTCTGATTTTTATGTTAAAAGTGAGCCAAGGTTATCTGAAGGGGAGAAGGCCAATAAAATTGTGGTACAATTGAAACCTTGTTATTTTCGTAAAACTAAACGGAATTTTGTTTTACATGTTGGTCAGGGAAGTATCAAGGAATGGCCAGGGAAGATCAGCGAAAGTCAGGGAAATAAATTTGACTTAGGCCTGTAAGAATCACAACCGCACACGAACACACGAGAAGCTCACTTGCAATGACTGCCCTTTGTTCTGGTTGACGGTATAGGTCGACTGATGGTGGTGCAGTTGCTTGTAAAATAGTTATAAAAATTATGTAATTTGAATAGACTAAAATAGTTATATGTATGACAAATGCTGGATACTGAGCCATTCTATTATGTTACAGTTCCACCAAAATGCTTACTTGCCTATTTTCAATATATATTACACACAATTTTCAATGTCGGCAATGGAAATTAACCTATTCCTTGTTCAAGGTTTCCACTACTGTTTCATCAGGCCATATGATCACGTCCGGTTGTTTTAAATGGTATGTTATTCTGCCATGTGTTACAAATGTTGGTAGCATCGGCTGTCAAAATACGGAATTCTTATATGGGATGGACAAAATTGCATTGCAAATTGAGTGAATGTTGACACACATTTTGTTTTATGTACCTTGCAATAAAACAAAAGATAATGGGTTACACAGTTAAAAATGTCAAATATATGGCATAGGATATTTTCCACATCTCCAGTGGCGGCCATCTTCACCCCCCACTAACGGTTTCACCCTCCCTCCAGGGTATATAAGGTGGGCCTTTTGCCTAGCTAGTCAGTTAAGTCTAGGACTCGGGTCTCCTCCCCTAGCAAACCTGACCGACCACCTCTCCCTCATAGCGGGTTGCTGCCAGGTAAGGAAGCCGAAGCCTGTTCTCCCATTGTTCCATTACCAAATAGATTGCTCGAGGAGATACTGAGACGCCCATTCCTAGCCGCGTAAACAGTAAAAGGAACGCGCCCTATCGCGAGTGCTTGTTGCCACGTGCATGTAACTAGTCTCTACCGGAAGTGGGTTTATCTATGGTCATTTCCGAGGCTCCATGTTAAAAACCACGCGGCCAGTCGTAATGCAATTGTAGTGATTGTACGAGTCAATGTGTATCAATATTGTGCAGTGATTGTAAAATAAAAACGCCCGTTAAATTTACTTGCTGGTTTCTTTATTTTACGTGAAGTGAAATCATGTCCAAAAACGACGTTTTAGTGTTAGATATATCCCAGGAGGAAAAAGCATCTACTGAAGGGCGTAAAGCCATAGCTGCTGCTGAACACCGGTTAGCAGCCACAGCCGTCACAAACCTGCGGGAATTATCCCACCACCACAACCAGCCCTACGTAAAACTCTTACTCTGGCTCAACTTTGCCGTCAGTATAAAGGCACAGAAAACAAACCTCCGCGGCAGTAACACAATTTCAGCCACATCATTACAAAAAAAAACAGCGTACGTGCGCCCTCATATTTGCCCGATAAAGACGCCCGAAAAACGTGCACCTGCATCACACCCCCCGGGGTCCAGCAGTTGACGCGGGAGGCAGCACAGGAACCTTCGCCCCTCTCAGAGTGTAAGCGCCGCCTTCTGCGCGAACTAAGTGAGAATTTTTAGCACCTTGTTCCTAGATTGTACCGTACATCCTCAGCAGAAGCCACTCCCCTCAGGACACTTGCAATCCCCTTGCCCCTTCAGGGAAGACCTCTCATGCCGACCCAACTTGTACATATCCCTGAAGGCTACTAAAACTCCCTTACGAGCGAAGTGCGGCAATGTGTTCCAGACGATGAATATAGACATTCTCATAAACATTTGCAATGCAGTGATGGCACAGATGGCATAAAATTATATAAATAAACGTAAGTGTGAGAGTTATTTTCCCCATTCATTGATTATTGGATTTTCTAAGCTAAGAAAAGTCACCTATAAGACAGGAAATATTTGCGAAATTACTATTGCAGAATAAAGACTTTGAAATCTCATTTATACTCGAACCAAGTCATTAGTTTCACAAATGGGTGGATATTATATACCGGGATAGATTTCCAACGATTTAAACTCTTTACTGCAGGTTTATCACTGACACAGTTGTTGAAGGGCATCAGGTTAAACTGATTGAAGCCAAACATGAAGAAAAACGAAACCTGAAGTTTTGAATGTAGCCTGCCTCTGCCAAGTATTTCAATACTCCATGCACCACTTCTTATTGTCATCTGTAACTGCGCAATTCAATACTTAATTAAATAGAGGGTCGCGGTGGCCGAATGGTCAGACCATTCGCCTCCCACCAAGACAAACCGGGCTCTATTCCCGGCAGGGTCGACTCCCGGATTCTCACATGTAGGACAGTACACCATACAACCTCATGGATTTAGTTGATATGTTACTTAAAAATTAATGGCAAATATAATAGCTATAACTGACATAGATTATTATTTTGAAATAATTTGAATTTTGATATGGCTTCACTTTCTTCGATTTCGAAATATTCTCAGGCTAAAGTTTGTTACTTTCATTTTTATCGGTAGCTCAATATTGTTATTTTACGCAGATATTCAACTGCCCGACTCGACACCGTGAGTGCTACTATAAAAAAGTATATAATGTTTAGATAGCAGTACAGAGTTATATGGACATTCACTGTCTCTTTTCAACATACAGTAACTCCCATAAGCACTGCCCTTGCTTCGGTGTGCGCTGTTGCGTAAAATACACAAATTGCATATTGTAACTTTGATCTTAAAATTTTCGCATATTTTACAGCATCGAAACGTGTATCAGATGATCTATTATTTGCATCTTTCTAGTGGGTTTAAAAATTCCAAAACAAATTTTTTGTACTTTTACTGTTTTCATGCAGCATTAAATATATCACATAATAACACAAGAATTAATAACAAAATTGTATTCAAGTTTTTATGGTACGTAACTTCATATATTGGTACGCCAAAGAAAAAATCGGGTAGATAAAAAAAATTATTAAATATGTAAAAATATTTTTTTAACCTTGTGTGTGTTTGATTACACAGTAAAACAATTAAAAGTTGGTCAGAGAGAAACTTTTTTTTTTATTTTTAAAGTTAGATGTGGTATGAAAGCGAGAAAGTTTTTCAAAATGAGCTGAATTTATTTTTAAAGCAACACCACTACCATAACTATAACTGTTCTCCTGTTTATATCATGAAATGTGTTGTGTATATGGTCAACGTAATCACCCTGCAAACCAAAACATCCGAAGGGCGCTCGAGGTTCCGCATCTTAAATATTTGTGTTTCGCAGCCACGTGATTTGCTGTGTCCACGAACTGATGTCAAAGCAAAAATTTCTTTAATGCGTGTTTTTTGTTAACAGGTATAACACCCAAAAAGACAAAAAATATAGAGAGAGAGTGTGTTTCTTTTCTACGAGAGAGGAAGCAAAATAATATGTTGTACATGTTCCAGTATTTTTCTCATACGTAGTGCCGTTAAGAAAATTTTCGAAGTAACAAACTGTTCCACACCAACCATTTACAACAGCAACATCATATAATTAATTAACCTGCAAAGTTGAAATCGAAAATGAAAGGTAAACAAAACTCCCCTAAATAAATATAAGACAATGATGTATCATTTCTGTCCCGTGCGCTATAGTTACTATTTTATTATTTATTGAAAATGCATTAAATGAAATTTACTTAAAACAAATAATGTTAATTATATAAAAATGTTATAAAAATCTGCTACCCAGATTGTTTGAAGGGTTTCTACTGAGTCTTCTATTTTTTTTCGAAGACATTAAATTGTCATGTTTCACATAATTAATTTGTTGACAAAAATTCAGTTGCCTGTAAAATCAGCTTCAATGTTATTATTTTGTCTTGAAAGAACACTATAATAACAGTAAAACTCATGTAAACAATTCTGAGAGACAAATCTGTGATGTCTGCTCGTTTCTGCTTAAAAATAAGAGTCACAAAAGTAGGGGAAAGTAAGTTTGTACCTTAAGTTGACATCGTGAAAAAAATTTAATGACAGTGTTTGTCAACCTCTATTAGAAATAAATATATATGTGTGGGTGTGTATTTTTTTATTTTACAAAAATTCAGTTTTTAATAAGCTTTCAGATGCAGCAGCTAATGTATACAGTTACAAATGATTTCTCATTGAAAGTTAATGTTTCACTTTTACGATTTTCCAGTGATGTAAGATACATATGCATATTGGGAATGTCACTAATATAACATTGGCTTTTTGTTGTTGTTTTGCAGAAGAACCCACATCCAGCCATACTAATGAGGATGATTCTCCTCCTCTTCTCATTCCACAGTAGTTGTAAATACACCATCCACATCAACAAGGAACTCTTCTTCACGCCCATAAATAGCAATTGCGGAACAGGAGTTAAGGATTTCGTAGGGCTAACTTTACTTCATGAGGGAAGAAGAGAGGGAGAATGAGATACATAAAGTATAAGTGACAGACACGGTTCTTCTTAAGACAGAAGACAGAGGATGAATTTGCACAGGACAAACGGTGACGGCAGGAACAGGACCGGGAGGAAGGAAATAATCTGGAGCTTAAACAAAAAGTGTGGCACAGGGAAGAGCTTCATCAGCTAGAAGTAAAGCACCAGGGTTAGCATGTTTAAAACAAAAAGTTTTAAACGGTACATTCAAAATTGTTTTTATATTTATTTTTTAAACAAACTTAACATTCATTATGATGTCTCGTTATTGAAATTATGTTTGTTAATTTTATGTAAGAGTTCGCGTGTGGCAAGAAACATATATTTATGAACATTGAAAACAAAGCTAAGAAGGGTTTTAGTTATATATATTATGAACAATTTCACCACTAAGTGATGTAAAAATACTACCATCAGTAATAAGGTATATTGTGCAAAGAAGGCTACTTATATATATATATATATATATATATATTTTTTTTTTTTGTTATTTGGTAAAACGAACTGCTTATGTAAGCCTACTCTGTTTAAAATACACATACATACACACACACACACACCTAAACATTCATTTACGAACATTTGGCTTTATTATAATAATGCACTTGTGTAACCTAATGTTCGGGTATTACAGGTGTACTAATATTTTTACGTTAATCTATTAGAAGGCTATTAAATAAGATAATTGAAATTAATATGATTAATCCGATGAATATGCAAATCATTGTGTATGAAATTTGGAAATGTGATGATAAGCTGCCACAACAAACTTCAATAACATTTTTTAAAATAATTTGTAATGCATACTTAAACACCATTTTTCCTTATGCCGTAATATTTTTTGGGACTTTCAACTACCAGTAAAATCTATTTTTATTATTAAAAAAAGTCATTCAAATGTAAATTTTTTAATGAATAATAAAAAACAGCCGTAACACAAGATACAATAACAATTTTAATCTGCTTCCAACCTCCTCCACATTTGTACAGAAAGGTGCTCATTGGTCTAAGATTACAAATGTTTATGCATTACCATAACATTATCTAGAATATCTTGCTTGCATAAAACAAATTAATTTAAATCAAAATTTTACTCAGTAAATGAACATTTTATAAAATGAACTAATAGGCTACTATAACTTTGCTTGTTTGTCCCTATGTTTAAGTGTTGTGACCATATATATGTACATATATATATATATATATATTTGTGTGTGTGTGTCTATATATCATATTGTTTAATTTATCCACCTATTTCAATTGTTGGTATAATTATTTTAATTTAAATTAGGGTTGTATTGAAATGTTTTGTTTATACTTCACTAGCTCTATGTTTGTAGTACTGATAAAATATTTCACATTTTATCGTTTAATATTATAAGACCATCTCCATACCCTGTCACCAGGAAAGAAAAGGAATCAAATTAGAATATAAAAGTAAAAACATAAGTATAGAATGAAACACATACTAGTATGTAAAAAGTATAAGAAAAACTGACATAGGCCTATCGCTAGTATTTTGCATTAAAACAATGTTTTCAACAGTTTTTTTTTCAATACTGATTGGTGTGTTTTTTTTTATTTGTAAAATGCTTTAAATGGTTTGTGCACATACTGTGACTTCTGCAATCGATTTCAATTGTGTAATTTAGTTATTTGGCATACATTAATTTATACAGCCTTCAGTATTATAAAGGTGGTGGCCTATTTAAAACTAACTATGAGGCTATGCAAATATTAGTAAACCTAATCCAACCAAATATTTCTAACATTCCTGATATCTTATTACACTGGATTTTTTCCTGTATGTTTCTTTTCAATGTTGAAATAACAGAATAATGTGCGGAAATGTACCTGTGCTTTTTTTTTCTATTTATTTGCAACAGTTCTTTGCTCAATGTGTGAACTTGGATAAAAAATAAACTACAATAGGCCCACCTAATGTAAATGCCTACAAATTATTTAAAATCACGACATTCCTGTTCGATGTAGGCTGATGTAACTCGCATTTAAGGTTAGACAAAATGACCTCATGATGTAAGGTTGTTCAGAACTATTACTTAACACGACATAAGTTTTATTTGTGAAAACAACTACGCAAAAGTAAAAATCAGATAAATTTAGTTGCATCAAAATTATCTTCACCGATAAAAACAACTGGTTTCGGCGAAACATCTTCATTACCTTCGCCGAATGACGTTGTACCATTTCTTTCGTTTACATGTTTCTTGAAGGACGGTGATGAATATTTTGTCCGGTGTTGCAGTCGAAGTGTTTGTGCACAGAAGTCCTATGCACCATTTAGTTTTTATGATGATTTACTTTACTGTTTGCTGTTCCCGTGACGTTAAACCCAAACCACAGGGAGTAAATTACCGTCACGGCCCATGTAAACACAGGCGGTCGGCGAGGGCGTACTAAGGTATGACGCCATGACGTCACGAACGGCTCAGGCACGCCAGCCGCGTTCTGGCGCGCATTCAAAGTGCGATATATTGATTTGGCCATAACTTCCGCATTTTTCAACTTAGATCTGCGAAACTTTGTACGTGTGATAATTGTACCGAACTGGTTGTAAAACCATCGTCAGAAAAAAAAATGCGAATGTTGCCCATTCTGGGGCAGTACCTAGTTTAGAGCGTTTCTATTTCTACTTCGAAATATGCTGTGTTAGCTGTTAATCTAGCAATTTGGCTGGGAGCTTGTTGTGCACAGTTCAACTAACTGTGGTAGATGCACATTACGATACTTCTCTTCAAGAGTGTGTACATCGTGGTTTTCCAATCGGCGTTGCTTTTTTGAGACGTTTTGGAATTGGTTTCAGACATCTCTGGATTTCCTGCACTTATGCAAGAATTTGGAGGGCAGGCTTGTAGTCAAATTTGGCGTGGGTACTTCGACGAGGCGCTTGCTTCTGGACGGTAGGTATGCGACCTGCCATTTTATTAGAATTTGCGTCGAATATACCCACAATGCGTGAAGTTTAAAATATACTACTCTTGTTGAAATATGATAGTCTAAATGAACACCACATTTGCCGATACATGGTAAGTGCCGTAGTTGAATTAACTTGCAAATAACAGTAAAAGCAAACTGCACTTATACGCGTTGTGAATTCACTGTTTATGTGTTAATACAGATAATAATGCACGGAAGTTCCTATTTTGTATAGAATATCAACTAGTTCCGTACAAAAACGTTAGCAGAAACTTTAATTTGTTTAACGAGACATTTCACTGTTTCGTTTTGTGTGTAATTTGCATTTAATATATTTTTTGTCTTGAAAGTTGCGTCCAAACAAATGTAAGTCAGTTATTAACTGTGAATTTGAGTGTTTTTCCATTTATATATTATTCGGGTTAGTTAATTAAGGCAATAGAGATGTACAATTTCATGTAGGGTATCTGACGAGTGTAACCAAATGGTGCAAAGACATTCTACTTGCTTTAATCCTGGTGTATGCAAATTATAATATAGTTATGAACACAGTCGCCTCAAGAGTTTCCTTTGATTATGATTCACCCTACCATTTTGCAATTGATTCAGATTTAAGAGGTATTATTGATCCCTACCACCTTGGATTTATATGTTTCTTCTCGATAACTTCTGTTCCTGTCGATGTATCAAAATTTTTGTCACGACAAGGCATAGATACAAACTTATTCGATTTTCTGTAATTGCTGGAACCATAATATATTCAATATTTTGCAACGGGAAACAGCTGAAAAGGAAAAATTGCTTTATTTATGGGAGCGACTACAGAGGTCGCAACAACATAAACAAAGCCATATGGATTCCAAAAAGTGAATGAAACAATAAACTATGCCTTGTCAGCGTGAAAAAAGTAAAACAATGTGTGTATTCCCTGATTTATAAGAAAAACCGTAAAACCGATCTGACAGGGATCAATCCCCCTTAATTGTTGATTCTAACGTCGGGTAAATATTAAATTTGTAAGTTTACTCACTTCCTTAGAGACCTTTAACGTTCCCTTTAATTAAAATTTACTGTTGCGCCCTTTAGAAAGTGCACTGGTGAAAGAGGGTAACAGCCAGGTGTGTAGGTTTTGACTACCTGCCACGGCGATTGGTATGAGCGTATCCTTGTCAGCAATATTCAATAACTCTTGTCAGTTTTGCGCTACATCTGAACGGCTATGGTGTGCCCTGGCAGTCTGGGTACGACTGCTGAGAAGTGGCGACCCTCCCATCATAATGGTCAGCAAGGTGTTTCATGTTAGGCCTTCGGGATCAGGTATGGGAGGGCTGAATTGCCATACACCGTCAGCAGCGATGCCAAACACGATCCCGGCGCTGTTCAATATATGCCTTAATACGTCTCATGGGATCTAAATACATAGATGTTAGCAGCCGCCCAAATGTCGTTACAAGTTACCCTTTGAGCACTGCTGAATTTGGAGTTATTTTATATAAAATATTTTGAAAATAAATAACCGGAATAAAAATTAAGAATACCTACATGTAAAAAATGCATATATACTTAATTTGACGGATTATATTACCAGTATATTTTTAGTGTTGGGGAAAGATGGGCATAAGGTAAGATAGAACCTGGGGGAACAGGTAGCATTGATTTGTAACACTGCAGAAAAATTTGGCAATGCCATGAGGCCATTATTTTGCATAAACTTTCGGGAATATGGTCAGATAAACTTCCAAAAACTAAGTGGGCAGGCTTCGAGTTGGGTTGGTGAATATGCAATGAAGTATATATTTAGTAATTATATTAAGTCATATCGTAGTAACGTTACATTAAATTGAAAAAATAAGTCTAAAAGTGCATAGTTGTAATGTGTTGTTTTTCTTTATTTGTGTTTCTCAATATTTTTAACCATAGACTTTTATGACTATATGTGTTGTTAATGTTTCAACGTTATTTTCAAAATACCTTTCTATGACAAATTTTAATGGGTGTAAAGCTTTTTAAACAATACATTTGTTAAATGAAGGAAAATAGTGTTTGAAGAAAGAATACATTCGTCTTAGTTTTTTTTTTTTTTCGCATTAGTACCGAACACTAGATAAAATTTTTCTATATTATGTAACCATATTTATTACCCAAAGAGCCACAGTATTTTTGTACAAATAATAACTACCAACTAAGTGAATATCTTAAGCCAAGTGATTTAACTATCTACTCTACAGAGCATGGAGGGATAGCAAGCACTAACAAAGGGATTAGTAGAGAGCTATAAAGAAATATTACCTAGGAATGTTGATTATCTTAAGTTGGCCGCCTAATTGTATGTGTTCAGTGCATCCGAGGCCTGCAAGTATAATAAACGGTAAGGACGACACAGTACGCACATCACGTCTTCCCCTACCCATTAGGCGCAAGTCACTGAATTGACGTGCAGTCTTCCCACCTTTATGATACTTTCAGTGGTAACATCATTTTATAATATTAAATTTAAAGGTGTGTTGTGCACATGTAT
This sequence comes from Medauroidea extradentata, assembly GCA_003012365.1. Taxonomy (NCBI): domain Eukaryota; kingdom Metazoa; phylum Arthropoda; class Insecta; order Phasmatodea; family Phasmatidae; genus Medauroidea; species Medauroidea extradentata. The sequence goes on along the minus strand of PNEQ01091282.1, from coordinate 16,312 downwards.
ATATATTAAAAATTTTGCACAAATATTTTAATACCTATAAAGGACCTAAAATCACAGACTTTTTCTCTCTTCAATTTATATAAAATACTCTTTAATGTGTAGTGGTGAACCTAAAACAGATATGAACAATTTAAATGTACTTTAAATACAATTCCTAAGCAGACATCACTTATGCGATGAGTAGTAATCAAATAAACTTTCAATGACCGAAGCTCTGCATGCCGGCTTGGCTGCCTTAGCAGGTGGCCACCTTAAATACATAAGAAGCTAACAAGAGTTTAAGTGTAATATGGCAACAGATCCAGGCGATATAGGAAATAGCACTCGTTTAAGTTTGGTGGGGGAGAGTTGTCAAGATATCTAGAAATAATATTTCACAGATCCCAGGAATGAGATAATTTGGTCAGCACCGGTGAGGGGGAAATGAGGTGAGTACGTAGCAGTGCCAGAATGAAGGGGCAGGGGATGGGAGATGCGCGAGAAAACCCAGCGACCAACGGCATCGTCCAGCACGATTCCCACATGCGAAATCCGGGGACCGACCCCGTCGGGAATCGAACCCAGAACACCTTGGTGGGAGGCGAATGGTCTGACCATTCGGCCACCGCGGCAAGGATACCAGGAGGAAGGGAAGTTTGCAAAGGATTCGAAGCAGTGGTGATCCAAATTTTCAAGCATGTGGAGAATAAGGTGAGGCCTGGTTGCTAAAGACCAGAGAGTCTCACATTGAATACCGGGACAGTATTGGAGAGACTGGTGGTTCAGTATGTAGAGCAGGTTATGAGTGAGAGTAACTCGGTGCATTATCATCAACATGGATTTTGGAAAGGTTATTCATGCGAGGCACAGCTGACTGGGCTTATAGAGGACTTGTAATAAGCAGTTGATGAGGGCAAGTAGGTGGTTGCCTTCTTCACTGGCTTAATGTACCACATCGGAGAAAGACAAATATAGTTATGTTTATAAGGAAGAAAGGAGTACTGACGTAAACATGTGGGAGGGACAGGAGGTATAGAAAGCTTCAGAATACAATTACCTAGGGATACGGTTACAGAGTTACTTATGGTGAAGTATGGTGAAGTCAGGTAGAGAAAGAGTGGTTTCTAAAGGGAGAAAGACTCTAGGGATGTTCGGAAGTACATTGAAGGGAGTTAGCAGTGCAGTGATCGAAAATGTGTGCATAGTAGGGTGGGCCCATATGTGGGATTGGAGATGCGAGAAATCGAGAAGGTACTACGACAAGCAGTGGGGTGGTGAAGGTAAATGGAGAAGGCAAGTGTAGGCTGGTAAGGATGAAGAACATTTCAGACCCTAAGTGATACTAAAGGAACTGGGGTGGAGACCATTGAAGGATGAAGTGTGGAAATGCTTGTCATAATAAACAAGGTGGTGATTGCAAAGGGAGGCTGGGATAAGTATGGTATAGAGGAAGAGGAATAATATTGAGAAGCATCAGATGATGAGCACAACAAGGAAGGTAGTCTACACTTAGGTCGGTAAGGGAGTGGAATTTGATTTGATAGGAGTTGGGGAAGGTAAGGAGGGTTGGTAGATTTATAGATATGGTGCGTGATTGAGGTTGCTAGGTTGCAAGTGAGATTATTGTAGTCATTATAATCAAAAAGTTAAATTTCTTAACTTGTCAATACGAAGAAACATAGTAGCCATTGAGATTTTTATCGAAATGATTAAAAACAAAAATAAATAAAAAGAACCATCGGAATTGTCAAATTCATCTCCGAAGTAATGTTAACTGGCTTTGTGCCTTTAAAAAGTGCATCTGATGTAGCAACATCAATATTCCACTGTTAGAATACACTCTAGAATGTATCTTTTTTCCAAAGGGATTGTCTGAGTTCACGAGCACACACTTCTTAAAGGGCTCAAGGGGACGTGAGGATTTATGGACAACATCGCTACAAGGGCTATTCGCCGAAGTGAAATCAGACGCCTCATAATTCCTAGTCCTGCCTCAGTACAAATATGCTTATTCTGCTGTCGCGCAATATTGTTTAACCCATTCGTTACAGTAGTTCAGGGTGTGAAACATGCAGCACGTCACCAAGCATTGTGTGTTGAACCCAGGAGTACGTAAATCGGACACACAGGCTTGGTTGCTTTAGATCTGGCATCATAATGTTATACGTAAGAGGTTAGTGGAAGTCCAAATGTAATGGATGTGAAGAGTCTGAAAACACTTTGAAACCATACTGCCAACAAAAGTTGTTTCATGCCTATACTACAGCGGTGGCTCAACAGCCTTCCCACAAAGACTCATGACTGGGCTAGTGGGGAAAGCACCAGTCGCTATTTGGATACCGGCATGGCGAACAGCATTCAGCATTTTCAGCACAGATGGTCGAGCTAAGGAATAAACTGGACTACCAAAATCCAACTTGCAACGGACGAGAATTTTACATAGTCTCAAAATGTAAGTTGGAATGTTAAATGAGTTTCGCATCTGAAACCTACGATACATAATTCTAGCATTCAATCCAAGAAGACAGACAACTGTTGATTTTGGTTGCTTAAGTTCAATTATATCAAGGTAGAGAATGCCAAGGTTATTTTTATCTCTGAATGTAAGTAAGGACAGTGTGGGCACTCTAGTGCAACTGGCTGCAAAACGTGCATTTGGTTAGCATGTCACAGACCACCCCCCCCCCTACAAGGTGGTGCTAGGACTCTGATTGGCACGAGAGGGTCATTTAGGGAGTGTGTCCTGAGCTGGAATTGGTTGGGATAGGCTTTTGGTACGAATAGCACCTAAGCCAAATGAGGGTTGTGATTGACGGAGGGTTTATGCCCCGCCCTGAAAGAGTGGTAGGGGAGGTGAGAGAAAGTAGTGTGAGTGAGGATAGGGGAAAGTAGGGTGAGTGAGGGTGAGTGATTATATGGTAAAGTAGGGTGAGTGACGGGAAGTGGGTCTTTTGGTGCAAGTAGTGCCTAAGCACCATGAGGGGAAGTGGTAGAGTGGTGGTGTGATTGGAAATATTATAGCATACCCCACTCTTCAAGCCCATCCTTGTACTTACCTGTTCTTGCATGGCCTACCCTTGTACTAACCCCCTCTCTCTCTCTGCCCCCTCCAACTGTCTTATGTCATGTCTCTCCTCTGGCCTATCTCTACCCCTCTTTCCCCTCCCCAGCTGGCTCACCGCTAATACATCCTCTCCTCATTACTGCAAAAGCTCAACTGAACTCGGACACCAAGATCACCAGTATAAACCTGCCTCCCCAGTACTCCATCCAACAGTATACAAGGTAGGGATACTTGGTTTTAAGCATTCTTTTCTCAAGATGTCGCTGGTGTTTCATCCTACAGCAACATAAGCGAGTCACCCGCGGTTACACCTTGGTAATGTATATACTGCCAGAGGATGAAGATGCCACAACAGGCCCTCTTACATACACCGGGTCATGTGACGCCACTGGGCATTGGTTGTTGGCTCACAATTCTTGCCTGTATGAGCACGCACAAGGTAACTTGCTTTTTTGTGACCATGTGCGCAGTGTGTATGTTCTTTTGTACAAGTGTGATGGAAATGTAAATTAAATGTTGATACCAGAGGAAGTTTTTTTTTTTCGACGCAACTTCGTTATTTCATCCATAACTTGGAACAGGTTATGGGCCCAGATACGTGCAACAAGTTGTGGAATTACTGATGTGGAATTATTGTGGTTGAACAACAGAACTTACACCAATATAGAAGACGAGAAATACAAGATACCGTTATTCGATGGAAGGAATTACGACGGTTGGAAGATCCGTATGGAAGTGTTTCTCGACGAAAGGGAATTATTGGAACATCTGGAAAAATCACTGGACGAGTGGCTAGCACCACATCTTCAAGTACATGGTGATAAAACAAAAAGTCGTAAATTCAAAATAAAAGGTATTATCGGACATCAAACGTATGGATCGGAAATGTAAAAACCACATCATACAACGGATACAAGATAGAACATGTGTAAGGGAAGCAAACTGTGTATTAAGTATGGACTGGACTTCAAAGGAGATTTGAAAAGAAAGGCGCGGCAAGCAGGATGGTACTAAACAAGAAATTACACACCATGAAATACAAACCTAGTGTGGAAACATTCAACAAATATTGTCTGAGATTTGATAGACTGGTTCGTGAATTGAAGACAATGGGAGAGCTGGGCTTACATGATGAAGAGCGAATTGTTATAAGATTTTTGCTTACAATGCCAGAAGAATTGGAAGGGCTTGTGTCGGGACTTCAGACCCTAGGTGCAGACAAGCTGTCCCTGGAATTCGTCAGAGAAAGAATCGAAGACGAAGAAAATTCTCGAAAGGAAAGAAAGGGGGGCAGGTATCGCCAGGACTTCCAACCCGTTGTTTTTTCTGGAGCAAGATGGCAGGGAGGACCTACTGCGAAGCCAGGTAACAACAAGGGATCAAGGGAAACTGTCCAGAAGAATAAATTCCTATACAAGTGCCACAACTGCGGGATCATGGGACACAAGAGACAAGATTACTGGAAACCTGGAGGCGGAATGCACGGCAGAGGACAAAACGTAGGAAGAGGTACATTACACGGTGGTGGGAGTCATACAAAGAATGTTAACCTTGCACAAGAAAAGAAGAAGGAGGCGCCAATGTATAGCTTCCTGTCATCCGTGAATGAGTGTTGTGCAGTGGAAGGTGGTAATCCTGGGGATGATAGTGTACGGGTTCTTGATTCTGGTGCTACTGATCATTTAGTAATGGCAAATGTTCCTGTTGTAAATTTCCACAAGTTAGATAGCACAGTGTAAATTGGTGTTGCAAAGTCGAAAGTATTTTTAGTAGCTAAAGCTATGGGTGATGTGTTAGTAGAAACGCCAGCTAATGGAAGGGTGAAGATTTGTATCAAGGATGCACTGCTGGTGGAAAACTTGAAGTATAATTTGATATCGGTACCCAGATTGGAAAGTAAGTGTTTTAAACTTGTATTTGAGAAAGGTAAGTGTACTATTTTTAAGGATCATTGTATTGTAGGGATAGGAGAGAGAGTAACTTGTATAAGATGTCTGTTGTAGTAATAAAGGAAAATGTAAATAGTGAGGTCGAAGCCTGTTCAGTTGTAAATAATACAAAGCTATGGCATGCTAGACTGTGTCATTTAGGTAGTCAGAGTTTGCATACGCTATCAACGATTGTTCCTGATATTGGCAAAGTTGAGGTAGATACTGATGTATGTGAAATTTGCATAGAAGGCAAACAGACTGCAGGGCCTCATAAAGATACTAGAATTAGGACAGTAAGGCCTTTAGAAAGAATTCATAGTGACTTGTGTGGCCCTATCACTCCCACGTCTCGTGATGAAAAAAAATACCTGTTAACTTTTATAAATGACTATACACACTTCACAGTAGCCTTTGGCCTAAAATCGAAAGATGAGGTACTAGAACATATAAAGTTGTATGTAGCTATGGTTTCAGCTAGATTCTCATCTAAAATTTGTAATTTCAGATGTGATAATGAGGGTGAATTTGTCAATCAGGGTGTAAGGGATTTCTTTTCAGAACAGGGTATTCACTATGAACTCACCATTCCAAGGGTTCCCGAGCAGAACGGAGTAGCTGAACGCATGAACTGCACTATTGTGGAGGAAACTAGGTGCATGCTACTTGGTTCTAACCTAGGGAAAGCATTTTGGCTAGAAGCAGCACTAACGGCAGTTTATTTGATAAACCGTAGTCCTACATCAGCATTACCTTTAAGGTGTATTACCAGCAGAAGAATGGTATGGTAGGAGACCAGACCTAAAGAAACTGAAGGTATTTGGTTGTGCAGCGTATGCATACCAGGTTAAGTGTGAGTGAAAAGGGAAACTTTATCAACATAGCCGAAAATGCTTCATGTTGGGATATTGTGACAATGGATACCGTGTGTCGTGTTAAAATATGAGATTTACATGTGTCCACCAGAAGGAGTTCAGTTAGAGGAGGGTAAAGTTCTCAAACTTAAGAGAGCAATGTATGGATTAAAGCAAGCCTCAAAAGAGTGGAATTCAAGGTTTGATGTTTTTGCTAAATCACTGGGGTTTGTTCAGGGCTATGCAGATGCTTGTACATATGTAAAAATGATGACTATACTGCTTACTTATTGTTGTATGTTGATGATTTCCTGATTGCCTGCGATTCATTGTCTAAACTCGAAGAATTGAAGGGAGAGTTTATGTCTGAATTCAAAATGAGGGACCTGAAGGATGTCCAATTTTTTCTTGGTATTAAGGTAATACGTAAGAATGACACTATGTACTTGAGCCAAACCTCTTATCTTAAAAGATTATTATCAAAATTCAAAATGGAAAACTGCAAGCCAGTTTACACCCCTTTAGAAACACTATCCAGTTCTGATATTACAAGGGATATCATTGTTAACACCAAACCATACAGGGAACTTATAGGCAGCCTAATGTACGCATTTTTAACCACAAGACCTGACATTAGTGTTGTGGTAAATTTCTACAGCCAGTTCCAAACAAATGCCACTGAACTGCAGTGGATAGGTTTAAAGAGGGTTTTGAGGTATTTCAAAGGGACTTAAGACATAGGAATATGGTTCAAGGGGAGTAGTGAAGTGCTCTTAGTAGGGTATGCAGATGCAAATTTTGCTAACCGACCAGATCGGAAATCAGTATCAGGGTACCTTTTTGAAATGTTAGGTGATGTTGTTTGCTGGGCGACCAGAAAGCAACAGACAGTTGCTTTGCCGACTACAGAATCCGAACTTGTGGCCCTAACCTTCGGGGCAACAGAGCTACTTTGGCTAATGAAATTGTTTGTTGACCTAGATGTTTTTGTCTCTAAGCCTGTAACATTGTTTGAAGACAATCAGGCATGCATTTGTGCAGTTGGTAACTATGATCAAAACCGCCTCAAACACTTAGATGTTAAATATAAGTTTCTCACAGGTTTATGTCAGAGTAAGGTGATTGCAGTTAAATATATAGCCTCGAAAGACCAAAGGGAAGACACATTGACAAAGGGTTTGGTTAACCAAGAATTTGTGAACATAGAAACCACCTGGGGGTGATTGAAATACCATGTGATTTATCAGTGTAATTTAAATACTGTCTTGTGGGCATAATAAATTGAAGAGGGGTGTTGTAATATGAGCAATTTATTGTACGTATTTATTATGAGTGTTTCCAGAGTATTTTTGGTATCATAGCCTAATATTACATAATCTTTGTTAGGTTGGTAGGTGTGAAGGAAGTGCTTTGGGTTTGGAGATAATATGTTTCCCTGTTTTCTCCTCCCTGTGTGGTTTTTATCTTCCTGTTGCTGTATGCTTGTTTTTTGTGACCATGTGTGCAGTGTGTATGTTCTTTTGTACAAGTGTGATGGAAATGTAAATTAAATGTTGATACCAGAGGAAGTTTTTTTTTGTTCGACGCAACTTCGTTATTTCATCCATAACTTACAACATAATTAAGCCTAATAATTCAATTACATACCTCATTATGTAGATTTAAATATCAGGACTGAGAGGTCGCAGTATCCATTAGTGTGAGAAAGCCCATTTTCGCGAATGATCTGTATTTAGAAAATTGACAAAGCTAGCTTTGGCTGACATCGAACAACCTGATCATTGAGCCGCCGTATGGGAACATCACATAAAAAAGTATCAGAGGAGTAGCATATAATTTTTCTATAAAGTTTATGTAATTTTTTTTTGGAAGAACTTCGTTTTGCAGCAAAATTTTGTTACATCTTGTTTGTGTTCACCTTAATCTACTTTTGTAAATGCATTTACATTATTTTCATGCCTTTTCTCCTATACATAATATGTTAGGAATCCCACTAAATATGTGAATAAATTTGTACCATCAGCAGGTACTGTGAATTAATGTTCGCATTGTGTCAATAACAGCTATGTACAGTTATAGTTTACAGTATTGTTACACGATAAATTAGTTTAAGCAACAATATCAAATATGAAACTAATGTCACTTCTTGTTTTAGATAAGGAAACTGTGAAATTACAGAGCCGACACGAACAAGCAAGTAAAAGTGAAAATCAGCCCGATAAAAATAGCATATCACAGTCTGGTACTTCCCCAGAGATTATATAGAGAAAGCACCCGCCAGCAACAAGATTCCCTGTACAACATATGTGATGTGTGACATATATTCACCTTCTGTGAATGAAGAGCGGAATGAAGACCACATCGATTTATTCACAATACATGAAAGGCAATATTTATTGCAAAATAACGACTGTTGCGTAGTTGTTACAAGACACATACACACCTAATATTTTTAATGATGGAAATATTGGCACTCTTGTTCGCACAAATGAAACACAGAGGTTTTTTTTTTTATTAGAACAATGTTCACAAAATGAATGCACACAAGATGCAGACCGAAGTTTTTACGATTCTCGTTTGTACCTCTCAAACGAATCAACTGTAGTGGAAAATGCATAAACAAATTTGACAACACTTCCTGGGATATCAGAACCCTATAGTCAAATGAATGAATTTTAAATGTACGCAGCAAGCTCCAGCGATGAAACTCGTGCACAATATTTCCCTTGTCCGAAAAACCAGCACTTGGGTTTTACTACAGAAGGAAGAAATGAATCTACACTAAATTAGGAAAATATCGATGCTGCTTCACATTAGACGTTTACTGCAGAAATATAAAAAAAAATCTTAAGTTATTGTTTGAACTGCTTCATCGAGCACAACAAACAAGTCTAAGCGTACATGGGATAAAAAGTACCCTTGCTGCTTTTGCAAACAAATGTTAGCAAAATTACCAAGGCATTTTGAGGCGGCGCACCATGATAAACCGTAAGTTCGTCAGTTCCTTGCTCTGGAGAAGACAAGTAACAACAAGAAAATTAAAATCGGCGAGTTCAGAAATCGTGGACTGTTCCAACATAATTGTGCAGCACTGAAGACTGGGAAAGGATATATTGTTCCTTAAGAAGCGACCATAATGTCCCACTAATCCAGAAAAATACTAGCCATGCGAGTCTTGCTCGGGATTTTATTCCAAGGCACAGCTAGGGAAACACTTCAAACATTGAGCGAAGAAAAACCAAAAAGGTTGTACTAACATTCGAAATAGAGAACTACGTTCTATGGTGGTTCTCCTGCTGCCACTAACAAATACAACAAGAGAAAGTTTTAAGGAAAACATTTTTTCAAAGGTGTGCGATGATAATGGCTATCGAACAATAACGAAAAATGATCTGATTCTTCAATTTGGACATTCGTTTGAAAAGTTGTATCACGAAAAACGACAGTTTGCTTAAATCTCTGGAAGACTAAGAGAACTAGGGCGATTTTTTATTGCTTGTAAAGAAAGCTAGTTTCGACGAAAAAAAGCATACCTTCAAAATTCTGTCATTAGCCTTGAAACTTGGTATGACGATCGAAACATGTGCCATTATTCTTGATGGAAAATGAATGGAAGATGACAAGTTACGAGCTAAGATTCCAGACATTGAAAATTTTGTTAGCTCTTTCAATTGAGATGGACAGGCGAAGTGACAAGAAAAGCTCACCGCACTCTCTACGAAAATAAATGGAACAAATCTAAGAGAATTCCATTTGCAACGGACATAACACATCTTAACAAGTGTCTCCTTTACAAAGACAGGGAATTGTGTGATTTTAGTGAACTAACCAACAAGAAAGGCCTATGAAGAGTTAGCAGAGGTCACACTCTGTAAGACTTTAGTCCTTAATCACCGTCGTGTGGGTGAAATTCAGTATATGAGATTGGTCGATTTTCAGAGAGCTCCTGCACCCTCAACTGAGCCAGAGGTTTATGAGTCGCTATCTGAAACTGAAAGAATTTTCGTACATTCTTTGAAACGAATCGAAGTTAGAGGGGAAAAGGAGAGAAACGTTCCTGTCATTCAGACAAAAGACCACCAAGCGTCTATTTCCCTTTTAAATGAGAAGAGGAAGGATTGTGGGGTAGGCAGTGAGAATAAATATCTCTTTTCTTCGCTGAGCTAGGCCTGTGGCTATTTCAGGGGCGATGTTTTGCTTAGGAAACCTGCCAATGCTTATGGTGCAGAGCAGCCTAAGAACTTGACTTCAATGCAACTTCGGAAACATGTGGCAAATTTGTCTCAACAAATTTAAAATTAGCAAAATACGTGTGCCGCGACATCCGTGTACATAGAGAATACTACAGATTAAATGAAGACACAATGGATTTAGCCAAAATTGGAAAATTGCTAATAAACTTGGAGAAAGGTAATATAATGGGAATGAAAAATAAAAATTTCGACGAAATAAATGTTGGCGAAGATGAAGAGATTTGCTATCATAATGATGATGATGATACAGATGTTGACGATGATGATGGCTCAAGTACTGCAGGCCCACGTCAAAAAAAGTGTTTCACTGAATAATTTGAAGAAGAAAAAGGATGCAAGTAAACCAAAATCAGCAGCAAAGAGGAGGCATTGGTGAAAGACTGAACTGACTGCAGTGAGAAATTACATCAAGGGTTACATTCATTTGAGTAAAGCCCCAGGAAACCTAGAAATTGAAAAAGTTTTGACAACACATTCCACAGAGTTGAAGGATCGTTCATTGAAAAATGTGAAGTACTGTGTGTACAATTCTTTTCCCAAGTCAAAGTTAGGTCTACGTGACAAATAACAAAAAACTTTTGCTTTTATGTAGTATCCCTGTTAATATTAATGTGCACTAAGTTTAAAATAGGATACTGGTTTTATGTTCTATGAAGAAAATAATTCATAGAGAATTTTAATGTAGTACGTTCATATGTTAACGTTATATCATTCAGTTTATACATTTTCTTACTTTGTTCAAATACGAGGAGATAATCAATATTCACTATATTTACTTACCAAGTGTTCATTTTCTAAAATCCATCTTTAAGTAAGACAAAATATGATGGTTTTTTAATGAGTGAATTAAAAGAAATCATTTGAGATTTGAATGGAAATAAATTCCTTAATGACTGTCCAAGCAAACTGTGGTGTTTAGTGATAAGTGTACATGTTGTGTATAAGTGTATGTTTTTAGTATTTGTAAGCACTCACTGTATCTCATTTTATTTTCTGTTTATCATAGTGAGTAGCATAATTTATTTGTATTGATTGATGGAAGTTTTATTGAATAATTCGTACGTTAAATTGTTGTTTTACTGTTATTGCAACCACATGAACAATGTTTTCCCTTGAATATCAGAATACAATTCACGTTTCTTGTAACATTAACTTAAGCAATGTGCAACGTCCCTGCCCAGACACAAGAAATGTTGGTTAATGTAGGCTTATACAGTTTCAATTTCTGTACTTTAAAACGTCAACTCGTTTCAACATAACGTAGTGTTACTGGGTTATCTTTTGAATACAATTTGAAATAATAAGGCAGAATATATTGTAAATATGTATGCAAGTAAATTTCAGTTCATTTCTTGCAAGTTAAACAATTATTTTATTTGGTAATTTTAAATGTTAGTCATTAAGGATTAATAATATGTTCTTAATAACATGTAATTGGAGATATAGATTCGTCGTAGTTGTAAGAAGTGTGTGTTTCTAAAAATATTAACTTTCGATATTTACAGCATTTGAGGTTAGTTGAAAGCATATATTTTTTAATGATTGTGATGTTAAACATTTAATAATTATAAATTAAATGTAGATATTACTGAACTGTGTTTCGTAAATAAAGCTCTTTTTCTACTCATTAAACATGTCACTAAAACCTTTTTCTGCTCTTTAAATAAGTGTGACCTCTCATCTGCAAAACAGGGAAAAACTGTAAAAGTCAGGTACTTCTGTTGGTCAGGGAAATGTCAAGGAATTTGGGGCGAATCAGGGAAATTTTTTGCAGATGCTTTTGAAATGCCAAACTCGTAACTGATATAATATTCCCTGAAAATAAACTTGAGAGGATACTACAAGTAAATAAATACTATTAGTAGATAAATGTGAAGAAATTTTATCAGCTCTACTCACAAAGTATATCTGTTATTCATAAAACATATAATTGTCTTTTATAGATAACTTGTCACTATATGACACATATTGAGTGTGTTATTACATTAACTGACATTTTTGTAAATATGAATTGCTTGTCAGCTTTAACTTTTACGTTGAAAAATATTTTTGTTGTGTAGTTGATGTATGGTATTAAAGTTAATAAATCCAAATATGTGCTAGCAGATGTTTAGCAAATATTTGAAATACATTCATATTAAGGTTTTTTGAGGCAACATTTTGATAGTCTGCATTTTAAAAGAATGAAATAAGAGAAAACTTAAAATTTACTTACGTGAAAGACAAGTAACTGAGCTTGATGTATGTTTGCTGTATTGGCTGCTGGCAAATGTTTGGTCCGTACTGTTGCTAAATTTGCTAGTAGTTCTGCATGTAAACTATGTTTATCGATTAAAAATAGTGTGGTTGATTTAGCAGTCGGGAAAAATTGTCAGATTTCATATTAAAACTTGGAAGTCAGGGAGATTTTAAATGGTAAATGAGTGGCCACCCTGAATGTAAATAAGCCCATTATCTAGTCATTAAATGAATTTATCTCTTCGTATTTTAATGTGCGGAGAGAAAAATGACAAACATTTATCCTTTCACTCCTGGTGTCCACTGTAATGGACACAAACTTTAAATGCGGTTTTAATTTAAACTAACCAGCATTTTGATCCTAACACTATTGGAACGCATCCTTATACATCGCAGAGCGCTGCCCGACATGTGGTACTATCTTGTGATGACCGATGAAACTGCGTGGTCACTCTTCCTCTGGCATGTCGTCATAGCGCACAATAGACAAGGTAACATCATTTGGTATTTTCCTTTATAATAATATTTTGCAGAGTTTATTAATGTTTTATCATTTGTGGTTGCATTGCAATTATATAACCATGTTGTAAAAATACAAAGGCAGTCGTGCATACTGACATTTTCATAACATTAGCAGTGTCTGCCGACATACAAGTGTATTTGTGCAATCATCAGCATCAGCTTTCTGTTTTTACAATGGGAACAGCAATTCTGCACACAGCTGTTTCCATGACCACTTCTCAAAATATATTTTTACAAAATACACAGCTTACTATCAACTGTAAATATTCATCAAATAAAACTTTACACTGACCTACATTTTGAACAGTCCTAAAGGTGCTCTTTTTCTCGAAACAATATGAGATTTTGGAAAATTATTATGGGAATGGAGAGTGTTATATTTATTACGAAAAAAATAACTGGCATAAACTTTATGTGACTAACATAGAACCAGAATTCACAAGATTTGTTCTATATTTCCCAGGTGCTGATGAAAAGGAAGAAAGTTTCTCTGATGATATTAAGTTGCAAGAAGCAATTCAAAATGTCTACGACACTCTTGTAGAAGATATTCCTCTCAGAGATTCTCCATCTCATTCAAACTTTATTCAAGGTGAGCCAGTACCTTCTTCCTCAAATGAAAGTACTGTACCTATAGTTTACAAACTTACCAACAAACGGGATGTAAGTTGGAGGCGAAGACCTTTCGACCCACCAAGTATTGAGTGAAGTGATTCCGAGGTGTGTTAACAGTGGAATATCAGCAGAATTGACCCCAGTTCAGTATTTCAGTAGGTAATTTCAGATAAAGACATCTCGACTATTTCATCCATGACCAACATTTACACTCTCCAACAAGGGACGTCTTTTATTCCAACAAATAACTTGGAGATACGAGCATTCATAGGGTTACATGCAATCATGAGTTGTCTGAAGTATCCCAGGATAAGCATGTACTGGGAAAAATCACTACAAGTAAACATTTTTCCAGACACTATGACAAAAGATCGATTTTACAAATTGTGTTCGCATATCCATATTGTAAACAATTTGGAACGGCCTGATGACAACAACGACAAATTCTACAAAGTGAGACCAATTTATGAAGCAGTAAGACATCGTTGCTTAGAGTTGGATGTGGAACAAAATGTTCGTGTAGATGAGCAAATGTTTCCATTTCGAGGAACTCTCCAGACAAAACAGTTCATGCGAGGGAAGCTTAATCCTTGGAGGATAAAATACAGCAGTTGTGATGCACTTGTCGACAAGACTGACCAAAGAGCATCACGTTCTCTTCTGTGACAATTATTTTCTTACCTACAACTTAGTTGAACAACTCAAGCAGCATAAGATACACATTGCTGGAACGGTTCGTGTCGTTAGGTTTGGTAAACCTCAATTTCTGAATGATAAAGTCAGCCAAGAAAGGACGTGGCTTTTGTGAAGAACTTGTGAGTCGAGATGGAGAAATAGTTCTCGTGAAGTGGACTGATAACCGCAGTGTACAATTGCCATCTAACTTCGTCGGCACTGGCGAATGTCATGAAGTCAAGAGATGGGACAAAACAAAGAAATGTTATGTAAATGTGAAACGTCCAAAAGTTGTCAAAATGTACAATGAAAGCATGGATGGGGTTGACAAATATGATATGTTATTTTCACTCTACAGAATTTACTTGAAGAGTAGAAAGTGGACTCTAAGCACGTTTTTCCATGCAATTGACATGGCTATCGTGAATTCGTAGCTCGAATACAAGCAGGACAACAAACCCACAAATGATGAGAAATTACTTGATCTATTACATTTCAAGTTGAGGTTACTGGTGAAAATGTACAGCCCTGTTTCAGGTTCCGCACAAAAGCGATGGCGCCCAAGGCAAAGTGATAGTCCCACAGTAAAGTGCTCATCTCTTGAAAAGCGACCACTGGAAGAAGTTCAGAAATATTTGACAGATCATATACCTGAGTATGATGATGCCAAAGAATTGTCATGGAAAAACTCATGTTTATTGTTATAAATGTAAAGTTCATTTGTTCTTCGTGAAAGGAAGAAACTGCTTCAATAATTTTCACAGGAAGTAGCCTGTAAAAAAATGACAACTTCAAGCCTGCATGCCATCTTCTTGAAAGATAGATTTTATTGTGCACTGGCAATTATTCTTTGGATAAAGGATTTATTGTAAAAATTGAAAATACAATAGTGCTTCAAGAATTTCCACAGACATTTTCCTTGGATTGTATATACTTAATATACGAACAAAAATTTTGTTGTACAAATTATCTATATTTTGTATACATTACAAGAGTAAAACAATGTAATTGTAATAAGTGTACAATGTTTGTGTGAAAAGACTGGGCATGATTCATGAAAGTGTTTACTGTCTGTAGTAGTAAAAATAGCTTTTGTAAACGAAATTTCTATGGCTATGTAATTTCCTCAATTTGAGAATACCTCGTTTAAACGTCTATAAGAGCATTTATTCACATATATGACTTGATTTTTCAGTGCATGTAACAAATTTGATATGTATTATTTAATTTTGTTGTAATTTTTTTTTACTTACAGCAGTAAAAATTAGATTACTCTAAAATGTTATGCTAGACTCTATATATCCACTACAACAGGCGTAAAAAAATTATAAAAAATTAATTATTAGTTGTTGTGAAACTATTTCATGGGTAAATAAGTCATATTAATCACGAATTTCATTGCCAAGATTTTTTTACCCAGTAAAAAAACACCACAGTGAAAGGGGCAATGTAATAAAACTGAAAACAAAAAAATTATATTAAGTATCAACGCAATACAGAACTTTTATTTCAATTTGATACAACGAAGAATTACACTTTTCACAATACTATAGGCAGTTGTACAGCTTTCAATGATTTATAATAAAGGTATTTGTAAAGTACACATTAGTATTCAAAAAAACAATTTCGTACACAACATAGTTGGTTATTTTGGACCTATTTAAAACAACTCGAAGAAGAATGTCAATTACAACAGAACAATGATGAAATCACAGACTAACTTATGGAAGTGCCCTTACTTTTATGATCTGTCCTATTAAATATGCGTAAATCGTAAGATGTATATCTTATAAGCACCTTAAAACGTGTAGTCCCTTGTTTCATTATCACGTATTAAATAATATATGTTGGTATTTTGATTCATGCAGGGTTTGAGCTATTATTTACATGATTATATTGCGCTAATTGTACGTATAATTAATTTTAAAGGCTTTTAATTTTAAAGAGGCATAAAAAGATATGAAGGGTACAGGTGAAAAACAATAGATGTCAAAATATGGCAAAATTGGGATAGCGTTACCATCTGGTGGAGTATGCGTGAAAGTTTATGTTGAGATAGTAAACAAGGTGAAAACAATGACCGTTGGCATTATAATAATGTTTGAAAGTTTACTGCACAGGATAAAAACAATGAATGTCATAGCGACTGTAAGGAATAACAATGAGTGTCATTCTGTTTACCCT
>PNEQ01091281.1:0-34993 GCA_003012365.1 Medauroidea extradentata | reverse complement strand
AGGTATAAATGAAAAAATGTGTTTAGGTATAACCATTTTAATGTATTCGTACGTTATATTTTTTGCGCTAAATTTGCTTTACACATTAAATGCAATGTGTAAACAGTGTGAGAAATAATCGTATACTAATTTTTTTCTCTTACTGTTTACGAATTGTATTTTACAAGTAATGCAAATTTAGCGCAATAATGTTAAAGAATATGTACAGGAAATTGGTTCTATCTGAACACATTTTAAATTTATGCTGTAAAACTAATATTATGACTTGAAACATAGAACTCGTACATAAAGTGTATAGTGTATAGTCTGTTAGTTTTCCTTTCTTTTATAAAACCATGTTATGCACATTTGGCCTTTGACCTGCTATTATACAAAAACTATGAAAGGTAAAAAATTTGCATCTCTGCAAAAATCGTATCAATAAAGGTCTATAAAACAAACCATATCTCGTACAATTATAAAAATTATCAGAACTATTAAAATTGTGAAGGGAGGCCCTCTTATTATACTGTACATTCAAATATCTCAACAAATAGTTAACTTGTAACTTGCCCTTTAAACTAATATTCATTAAAATGCTTTGAAGTACCTGGCACAAGTCCTGTAATCAAAAGGAAGAAGTTAATTCACATCGCCTTTATTCTAAGTTGTGTTTAATGAAGACCATTCTCGTGCGGGAAATACATTAAAATGCAACGAACACTTCGGGAATGAAGGTTACTCATTCTGTGTATTATGTCGAAGTTCTGTGCAAAGCCTATGAAAGTGCTTCTTCTTTTTAATTCCATACAAATGTTCTTTGTCACTGGTAAAGTAGTGTAAATTTCGCCGCGGGTTGCGAGAATGATATATGATTGCAGCCTGCGGTATAGACCACCCTTGTTACAGAGAGTATCGCCGAGTTGCCTCACGCGCAGGCAATCTCTTTGTTTGTACTGGAGTTTCTGAAGTTTAGGAAAGCGAGGCCGCCGCCAAGGCAAATATTTTAATAGAAACTGAGTCTTTCGAGTGTGTGTGGTTGTAGACGCCTACTGCATGACTGAGAGAGCTCAAGTGAAGATATTTTGTAAACTATGGAGTCTTGAAACTTGTCTACCACGGCAATGAATGTACCGTGACGCTAGGGAAATATATCGATAACATTATAGCGCAAATTCGCCACCGTATATTTCGTGGTATATTTTTAAAATTGACTCGAGTACTGCAGTGGTAAAAAGGACACCGTTTTACCACGCTTTTATTAACTCGCTTGTCAGTTTTTTTGTTCGTCCGGTACAAATTTGCAATAGAATTTTAACTATCTTCCCAATAAGCTAGAGACATAAAGCTTTCAACGTAGCTCAGAACTATATGACATTGCAATATCAAAGGGAAAAAATTGGAGAATAATTGTTTAAATAAAAAAAATCTTTTTAAATATACCACGTAAAACTAACTTCCAGTGGAGCCAAAGATTTGAAACTTTTAACATATCTTCGAATTTGATGACAATGCAATACAAATGAAAAAAAAGTGAAATAATTATGTACATAAAATGTTTTACCACGTTAAGCTAACTTCCCAGCGAGCTAGAGATTTTAAACTTCAAACGTAGCTGAAAACTGGATGACAATGCAATGTTTACTCGCTTTCTTGTTTGTCTGTTCGGTACAAATTTAGCGTGTTTAAAATTGACTGCGAAGTTTCGCGCACAGAAAACTAAAAATCAGAAAATAATGTTTAAATAAATCAAATATACCATACGTTTCAAAAACGGATTTAAAAGAATAATGCGATTTCTCCCGTGGAAATACTTAACAAGATTTAAAAAAAAAAAAAAAAAAAAAAAAAAAAAAAAAAAAAAAAAAAAAAAAAAAAAAAAAAAAAAAAAAAAAAAAAAAAAAAAAAAAAAAAAAAAAAAAAAAAAAAAAAAAAACCTAGGGTAGATGCAATGTATAATGGTTGCGTGGATAGTTCACCTAAGTCACTAACATTTTTACTGCACAGTAAATGATATGAACTGTTATGCGAGTTTTTGTTAGCAACAGCTACTCTCTCTATACTCTTCCCATTATCTGTTGCATTTACCCGTTTTTTTTTTTACCGTACACGTATTTTCAATGAGTTTTAAAACATGCTATATATTAGAAATTTATTTGAATAACCAATAATTACAGTCACATAATATGTTGGCTGTTTTTTGCTTATTTAGTGGGCGTTTAAGAGTGCAGAACTCTTATTACAGTCACTTGTAATTGTGTGTCCTTGCCACCTTTAGTGAGAGGTTTAAAAGAGGTTTTTATTCATGTATAATTTATGTGGTTTTTATTGGTCACCAAAGATATATTTCAGAAGATCTCATTATCAACTGATATTTTAGTTTTCCTTGCAGTATTATGTTTCTGAGGAAAATGACATTTTAATATGCAACCGTGTACAATTAATTTTCAAAGTTTGGATGTATGATGAGTTCTCATCCCGAGGGCTGGTTTTAACCTCATAGGAACTCCTAAGGCGCGACTATGTGCGGATGAAACTGTGGTTGTTTACCATTGTCTTCTGCAGTATGGGGATAAGATGACAACACAACAACCTGTCCTAAACTCAGAGAGGTAACTGTACATTGTACATCCCCGGACAAGAATAGAACAAGGGACTCTCGGCCCACCGGCCAGGATCTCTTATAAACACTGAACCAAGCAATGGGAATACAGATAGGTCATAAAATTTTATTTAAATTACTATTCAGTTGTTATATTTTAATAAGTACACTATAAAATTTTACTTTACAGTATCATAAACAATTAACTCAGTCACAATATGATACACATACCACACTTAAGTTTGCAAATAGAGCAAATATTCAACGCTGTTATAGGCGGTTCGGAATAAAGTGATCACTCAAATAAATCCCTGCTACAGTTCTACTTCCACCCAATTCGTGTCTTTCCGCACGTAACGGCTTACGACGGGAAATGTCTAACCTCTCTGGACACGCAACTTGATGTTTTGCGCGTACAAGATAAACTTTGCAGTCGGTAGGAATCAATACGGTTTGATAACTTAAGTTTATTACTCGTATAAAATACAATGGACTCCTTGAATGATATTTTAAATTCGTTGAAATGTATGCCATATTGTTGACAATGAAGACATATTAAGATACCAAAAATAATTTTTCTTCTAAACACTATAGTTTAGGAATGGGAAGCAAGCAAAGTTCGGGGAAGCAGCAGGTGACCGAAAACATATTTTGATTGGTCCACGTGACAAGCCATAATCGCCAGCACTGGTCATATAAAGGTTTAAGCTAGCATGATACTTAGTAGGTAAAGTGTAGCGTATTGGTTACGGTACTTGGCAACTACTTTTTAGGATCCGGGTTCAAAACCCACGTACGTCATGTATTTTTTAAATAATACAATTAGATAATTTTACAAGCGTCTGGAATAAAAATATTTTATTAAATATTTTTAACCATCTATTTTCCATTTTCGCAACCATATTATTACGATGTTTGAAATGGCATATTTGCGTGGAAGAAACAGCGATTTTAATTGAATGCGAATCGCGAAAGTGATTTTTTATGTGATCCAGTAGGATAGTGTACCTACATTAAAATAATAGGTCCTATATGACTAAGCTTGCATTTAGGCTAAATGTGTTTATTTTGTGCGTGTTTAATCAATCGTTAGTTCACATATTACGTAATGAACACGTCATTAGTGGTAAATAGTACTGCAGTAGGCTTATGCTACACTGTTATACAACATAAATAACAATTATTTTGCGGTATGCTACCAAAACCACACAATAGCCCAGAAGTATTCTGAGCTGTATAAATTTATGTATTGCATATGAACCTAACATCCGTAATGAAATACAAAATACTATTGACTATACAAGATATTAAATTTGGATAAAGAATCGAAGGTTCCATGCAAAATCTGAGAAACAATATTATACTAACCCGAAAGATTATTGAACTCACTTAAGTTTTCCAATATCAGCCTATAGAGTAACCACTGCACCATCGTGGCTGACACTTGGTGTGGTTCTGTTGTTAAGTAAATTCATGGGTATTAAATACTTAAATATAGTAATGATTTTCACCAGTAAACAGGGTTATTTAATGTATTATTGCATATTACAGTGCTCGGATATTGCTATGATATTGTGCGATATAACAATCTGCGTAACACTAAACTTCAATGAAACCTCCGACTCGAATACCTTTGAAATATAACATATTTTGTTACATTTTATGATTGACTACATACGTGTATCCAAACAAACCACCGTAACAGACTTAAAAAATAGTTTTTTTATTGTCCAAGCGTAGTCTGGCATTCCGCCGGAGTGCGACAGCAGTCAGCTAGCTTGCCAAGGCTCCGTGTGTACTATGGAGTGTGACGTCACTGCACGTTTCCGCGGGCGTTTTAAAAGAGCGCACTTTAAGTAGCTGTAGTTACCTCAAATCTACTTCAAATTTAAAAATTTCAACACACTTCGATTTCTTTTTATATGCACGTAGTGTGGATGTTCTCATTGAAATTCACTTGAGGGGTCCATTGTGTCGATTTCAGGTGCTATTAATTCAGTGTGGTTGTATTTAAGTAGGGAAATACATGGAAGAAAACGGAGTAATTATACTGCCAACCATATAGGCAGTAGGGTAACTGTAGGTATGTTGAATTGTATTCAATAATGGTTAGTGTTATTTTTTGAACTTTAAATGTTTAGTGCTCACTTTATCCCGAACGACCTATATATTATACAAACCGGGTTAAATCTGCATACATTAAATTGTATTCTTAAAATGTATAGTTTCAGTACGGTTGATGAATGGAAAACAATTTTACCATACTTATTTTTTTTTAACAGTCCTATATATTGGTGTTGTAAATTTACACATTATTGTTACTACTATGTAAGTAATGCCCCGAGTGTCGTTTCCCATAGTTAAATTAAATTTTTATTTCCTTTTAAAAATGTACATTGCCTTAAAACATATTTGCATTGTAGTGATAAATGCCATTAAAGTGTTAGGTAATAATAATATACGGGATTATTCACGAGAAGTTACCGCCACGTACAGACCTGATGCTTTACATAATTCGTAGCAAAATATATCCATGTACAAGTGGGTCATTGGTCAAAATAATCGCCAGTCGTCCTTCTACCTTTTGTTTACCGACGAGGCAGTTTCGCACAGGATAGCATAAATCATCTATGTATAATTCCCGTGATACTTGACTAGCGTGCTTTATCTGCAGTTGTAAGGCTCGTCTGTTAGCCATACCTTTTGATAATACATAACTGTAATGAATTCTGCGAGGATTATTGTTTTCGTTCGTAGTGTTTCAACTGTTTCGAATTACTCTGCGTGTACTGGGAATATTATTCACATGTACGTGACATTTTTTTTTTCTTTTAATTATGGAACGAATAAGTCGTATGTATGGAATACCTACATTAAGAGGCACACTTCAAGCCATGTCACAATAAGTTCAGAATCGGCATGCGTTATAATAACAGCTTATACCGACTGCCGTAGCTAGTAAAGTAGCCTACAACCTACTTCGTAAAACCAAATGATAAAAACATGCAGAGGACTTAACCTACACTTCCGACAAATAAAATGGTCGCATCTGAACGCTTTGTTGGCAGAAACGTACACATTGCTCATTATTATTTGACGACACACTAGAATTCACTGGCATATATTCACCCGAACTAAGGTTAATTCTACTTCACGTAAGATAGAAAATGTTTCCTCTTACGAAAGAGCTTGGCAAGGGAAAATTTCCGCCGCAAGTTACGCTGCGATCGCTAAAGGACCAGATAAAATGCGAAACTGTAGTAAAGTTTAATTAAATAGGCTTGGAAATTATGAAGTTATATAATTTAATATTAAAATGAAAAGAAACCAATTTCGCGTTTAAAATATCAGCTTAATGTAACTTAAAAACAGGAAAGCTATGTGATTGGTCAATTTACAGCTCTTACCTATATACCAGCGCTCAAGCGGCAGAAATGATCCCTGTGCCAAACTTTTAACATTAATCTTTACAACCTGTAGGAGAATTAACCTTACCCAAACTAACTCCGTAAGGGCGCGGTCTATCGCAATTTTCATCACCATTTTTTATTTGTACCATATATATTTTTTTACTTATTTTAGACACACAATGTGACTAAATTTGTCTCTAATGAAAATTTTTATCTCTCATAGTTTTCGTGTAATAGCTTGCTAAAGTCATACTTTGCATGTTTCCGTTTTAACAACTACACTAAAACCAACTGAAATACCAAACTCAAAAAAATCACAGTGGTTAAAGACATTGCAGGCTACAATGTCATGCTCATAAAAATAAAGAATAAAAATTATTTGTATTTTTAAAAAATGCTGAAACTGAAAATAAAAATTTAATAAGTTCAATAATTTTTTGTAGATATACTGATATAATGTGCGTTAAATAGTTTCGTCGAAAAGAGACTAGTCGTAACACGCTGCAACACATTTGAATCGCAGGTATGGAGGCCCCTTAATGCACTTTTGTTACAGTGTTTATGATTCTTTAATGTGCCTGTTATTGCTTATCAGGATAACCTTGTAATTTGAAACATAACTCAGCTTCTCGACTGTTGCAACAAAAAGTATTTTTTAAATAATCTATGGTAATATAGATTGTGCAGCTCTTTTGCTCTAGTGTCGAACTGTCGGGTGCAGAATGCGTGGGTTGAAAGCGTGCAGGTACTGCACGGGAAAACCGCCTACTCCGGTATGTGCTAATTAATAAACAGCGTTCCAGCAAACGTAACCTCAAAACTAGTTTGCACCAATGCGCAAATACCCGGCGCTAACGAAGCGCATCGCGCGGTCCAATTACGATCAAGTGGCGAGGCGACATTTTTTCCCCCTCCCAAACCGGGGTGGTACAGTCGCCTACTGTGCAGCTACTGCAGGCCAAATCTCGAGTTGTGTACGAAAACACCAATTTACCTGTTCAGAGTTTCGGAATTTAGGGTGGATGCATTCTGACTTCACGTAACAGCGCTGCATGCAGCTAAGGTTAATTTTACTACAGGTTAGGAATATCAATGTTACAAGTTTGGCCAGGGACAATTTCTGCCGCTTGAGCGCTGGTTTTGGTAGGAGATGCAAACTGACCCATCACAGAGCTTTCCGGGATTTTAAGTTACATTGAGTTGATAATTTAAAATGCGAAATTGGTTTCTTTACACTTTAAAAGTAAATTAAATGACTTCTATCATTTCCAAGTCTACTTAAATATCATTTCCAAGTCTACTTAAATATCATTCTATGACGATTTTGTATTTATCTGTCCCTTATAGCGATAGCAGCGAAACTGGTATCATAAATTTTCCCTTTGTCAAAGTCTCCCATAAGAAAACACATTTTCTTTCTAATCTGTAGTAGAATTAACCTTAGTGCAGCTAAGAAGGGAAGTAGAGACATGTTTGTATTTCGACGTTACTTTGTTTTTGCACGTTGTCAGTTGAACAGGTAACCATCGTTAGAGGTGCGTGAATCTCGCATATTCATCTGGCAGCAGTGTTTATGTCTCAGTCCTTTGCACGCTCTGGCCAAAATCGTGTATCAATTGGTTTCTGACCGTACAAGCGGGTATCACGTGATAGCGCTGTGAATTATTTACTTATTTACTACCGGCTTGCTTTAGTCAAATGTGTGCCTAGACAACCGTCGTCCAACCACAGACGTTGCAGTGAAGTATATGGTATTTTATTTTAGCATAGAATAACTTAAGTTTGTGTCGTTTACTGATTGCAATAAGAATTCTGTTAACATGCTACGTTTAATTTTTCATGTAATTTCCTTCCAAAGTACAACATTGTCATTTAACTACCTAACAAACCAGTTACAAAACTATATTGTTGGATAGTACATTATAACACATTCAACAAACCTTTCATTAATAACTCAACAACTGAGGATTTTCGGGCCGAAGGTAATGTGAACAACTTTTCTGGTATTGGTTTCAGGAACTTCCCTCTAAGTTTGTAAAAGCGATTCAGAAACAAACTGTTTGTTTTCATTACAACATGGGAATACAATACATTGAGCAAGTCCACAGGCCATCATCTTCCATGATGATGATGCGAATGGCTTTCTTGGATCAGAAGGCTAACGGATTCGGTCCTGCCATAAAAGCGGGATGTATGTAAATTGTAAATACTGTACATCCATTTGTTAACCTTTCGGATTATATCCTAATAACTTGCGTATAAAATGTACAGAAGGAATCTATAAAATCATTCAATTTGCGCTGGCTTGATGGACCGCATTATACGGATTTAGCAATGTCATTTCAGACCCTAATGGATCTAAATTACAGTTTCAAGTGTAGCGTGCTGGTTATTATACACAGCGTATCTTTTAATGGACAGATATCGTTATTCGGGAAGAGATTAACTAACGGAACAATCGTGACGCGAGAAAGAACTCGCGATATCCCAGGTACAATAGTTAAAGGAAATTGCTTTCTCGTTTTACCACAGAACTTCATTTTGTGAAATCTCGTCCAACTTCTATAGTAGTAAAGTTTTCTGTTAAAATTCCGCGCTAAAAGCATCACTTTAAAATGGTTGGTTTCTCGATGCTAATTAGTGACAGTGAAAATAAAATATATAAGAATCGACTTTAGACAATAGGTGGTACCATAATTCTGAGCAAATATTTTTCTCGAGTAAAGTATTTATGAATAACAATCTCTGACACCTAAATATCGTACATTTAATTGCAGCCCAACCGAACGCTTATTAAAAGTGCATCATTTTGGGTAAATGTTTGCTTATCAATTTGGGTAATACTATCTAGGATTGTTGTTTTTAAGTTTTTCCATACTGCCTTTCAGAAACGTGTCAATTTAAAATTGTGTTTTTAAGTGTTTATTTATCTGCCACTCACTCTTGACTTCCTACTTTGTGTTTGCTTACTTGAGTTCAGTAATGCATGCGAAGATGTGTACATTGTCATGCTCCCAATTCTTTGGATTGTGGCAGATAATGATGTCGATATCCTTCCCGATGATGATGAAGCACAATATTTTGCGAATGTAGTGCGTTCAAGCCAATTTTATTTCCGATTTATACATCGCACACGGAAAATGTTTGTACTTTTTAAATAAATGATTTTTGGGAAGGGATTGCAAAACTTTTAGCATAAAATAGGACTCGTGTGTAAAACATACGTTAATACTTTCTTGATTAATAAAATATTGGCCTTGCACCATATGTATTCCACTTGTATGTACTGTTCCAAAACGTAAATATGTTCACAACTAGTTTTCGTATATTTGTTTTGTAAAAATACAGTAGCAAGTTTCATCTGAAAAAAAAAATTGTTTTGATGGTGCCGCCTATCACGCACTTCAAATGCGTTGTAATGTGCTCATTATGCCAACGTACGAAAAGAAAATATTCTTCGAACAAGGACGGTATGTCATAAGTCAACATACTCATTAAAAACACTGTTTCTAAGCCCTGCCGTAATACAAAAATCTTCTGGCCGGATGTATGCGAAACTCGGAAACGTGCACTAAACTGCGCTGCAGTATTTGCAATAATACAATTATATGGTGACCACTCTTAAGTTCCATAGTAAATATGGCTAGGCGGGAATGTTTCACGCTAGTACAGCACTTGGTTCGTTGTGGCGATCTTGCGTTTTATTAGCGCTTCAGTGTAGCCCTTGAAGCTTCGTCGCTTCTGAGCCTCTAATGCTAGATAAATATTTTTTAAGCTTAAACAAAAGAAAATGAAACCAATCTGTTCGACAGTTTTGTTTTAAAAAAGGTTTTTGCCGTTATAGGCCTAGCTAATTTTTTCAACACAAGAAATTGTGCAGTTTCGACTATAAAGTCAATCAGAATTTCATTGATTATATTCGTCGGCATAACACTACAACAAGGCAACTAGGTAGCTGGAGATATCCAACTATAACACTGAAAATTGCTTTTGTCATACAAATAGTTATTTTTTTAATGCTCATTTGTGTTGCATCAATTCTCCTAATTAACACATTTTTAAATGTATACATATCAAAAGGAACAATCATAAGGGTAGCGTAGGCATCTGCAGATAACTTAATCTTGGAAAATTTGAGTTACCCAGTTCTTGCACTAAGCTGACGGCTAAAACAATAGTATTCACTGCCTTGAAAAAAAAAAAATCGGCCAACATGGAGAATACGATTTTAAACGAGACTGCCAAACAGATTTTCATATCTGCTCTCGTTTAGGCGTAAAGAATTAACATCGTTACGAAAAAAGTAAACGTGATCTTAAAGCCGATTTTCGTATGCTTAAGCGAACTGTATGTTTCGTTGGCTTCCGTGAATCAGTTCTGTTGCACTAGTAAGTCAAAACAGCAGGTTTGTTGGTATTAGGTATGACGAGGAACTCTAGGTGTGTTGCCTTGTAACTGGTTGTGCGCTACGGATATAACAATCTAGCTCAGTGGAGTATTTAGGGTGGGGGGCTACCGGGCTGAAGCGCCCCCTCCTCCAAATCATGTTCAACATTATGTAGCCAAAGTATGTCCATTCCCTAAAGGAAACTGGAGTTTTGTTCTGTGATGATTCAAGTAAACAACCACACTTTTGAGATGGCTGGTATACTCTTGTTTCATATATGTTTGAATAAATTTGTCAGCAACTCATGGGCAATAATTTTCAGTATTTTGTGATATGTTGCACAATCCAATATATTTTTAGCTCTAAAATTAACCTGAGATGTTCGATTCAGCATTTGTACTGCAAAGTTTGTCTTGTGTAGTCATACAAATATCAGAATATTACAAATTATTGCCAATTGCAGTCAGATCTATGCAAACTTATATGAAATGGAGTATATTTTTTGCGATCCATAAAGTCAAGTAAGGACACCCCTCCTCCTCAAAAAATACGTTTCTAAATCCGCCACTGATCTAGCTTCAGTGTTTCTCCGAAGTGAAACCGTGCCGTTTGATACACGTGCCAGCGTAACCTTCTCGTCTTTGTGTCTTCGTGCTTCTAGTTATCTGGAAAGCAGAAGGTCGCTATAATGAACGCCTCGCAGTCCGGGGTGCGAGCCTGTCTTTTGTCTCCGACCCGCGCTTTGGTTTTCGCGCCTCGGTGTTCGTTGACGATGACTATCTCTTGGGAAGCATAAAGCAGTGTCGCTTCCTCTCCATGGATCATCTGTGGCCCGTGGCTCCCTCTCCGGACACGTGTGATCTCCGGCAGACTATGAACGCTATTGTCTGACTTGAACTCCTTCATCGCAACGATGATGCAAGTTCGCGCCATTGAACACGCACAGGCACAGAACCCACGAAGTAGTAAGAGTCACGGAACTTTATAAACTGATGTGTTTTGATTGATGTACGTAGGGCTAGGAATATTTCGCGAGTTCAACGCCCAACATGCTAGAATCCATTATCCTGTGTATACCGAAGCAGGGGGCTTGATTGAATATGCATAGGACATTGGATTCTAGCATGCAGGTCATTGAACTCACGAATTTTTCCTAGCCCTAGATATACGCCATTTGCTAGAGGCATAAGTATTTCGCGTAATCATCTGGCAACAGCCTAGACTTCTCAGTCCTATACATGCGCTGCGCGAAGTCGAATATCCAGTCACTTGTAACCGCACAAGTGAGTAGTAGGTGTATTCCCACGACATGTTTACTTATTTATTACTGGCTGGAAGTCGTCAAAGGAATGTTAAAACAAGTTTCGTCTAATCACAGAAGGAGCAGTGTGAAGTATACGTTATTGGTAGGGAAGATGATTTATCGCGAGAATGAATTCCGCCAGCGTATTCAGCAAATCAGTGTAGCGCCCTGCGGTCTAGCGGTTTATAGACGAATCACAGACGTCCAGTAGTAGTGCACCACAGTTATCATTGACCCAGTCAAATAGGGACTCGCCAGTAACGAAATAAAAGTCTCAGAAATGAATACATTACATTGAAACCTAGCATACAGTCAACTTTTCCCGCGATAAATCACCTTCTATAGTTATTGGCCATCAACCGGACCTAGAATCAACACGCGAAATAATCGTGCATCTAGCCATTGCTAACTGAAGTTTATGAGTCGCAGAAAATCCATGGGTCTATAAAAAATCAAATCACGAGAAAATTAACAATACAAAAACCCAATGGCAACAGTAAGATGCCAGATATGGTTGTAATTTACAAACATAAAAAAATAATTCCGAAATAGGAATATAGTCAGTAAACAATGGAAACTGAGTCATTTTGCTGGAATTCCTCAGATTGTTCGTGTGCCTCAAGACGTGGACAGATACCAGTTCCCGAAACGTCGGGTTAACTGTCGTAGAATAGAGCCGCCAGTCGTCGTTTGCGTTACATTCGTTGTGTTGTCTTGTTTACAAATATTTCTGTCTTTTGTGTTCATTTGTGCTGTCCTCGTCCATCATCGTCACCGCATTAAGGACATTGTGTGTGGAAAACCGAAAAACTGTTAAACTGCACATGGTGCCTTTTAAAGGTGGCCACTGTTGTTGTTTTACGCTATCTGTTGCCTTTTACAATTTGAAAGTAATATTTCAGAAACAGCATATTAAGAATATAGAACATTTTCTATACTGATTAAATAAACGTTAAAAGTTCAACTGCGACGCACGTACTCTATTGCAAGGTAAATAGAATCACGCTGTAATAGCAAATTTCGTGTTTGTCTTCTCAGAATTAAAAAAAAAAAAAAAACATCAATAATCGAACAACGCTACTAATTCTGAGCCTTAAGGCCATGATATTTCATTTATTTCAAACAATTGCAAATGACTAAAATATTTTGTAACCAAATGCTTTGAAAACATTGACATTGTGTACAGTCACACAATACACAATTTGGCCAGAGCGGTTTTTAAAAATAACATACCGTTTGCTAGAAAAATATTATTTTGCTTCGTTTTGGCTCACTTTGACAACAAAATATGTGGTATTTCAGGGGCAAAAATCTAAAAATCCGTGTAGTGTATTGCAACAAAAAAAAATCAGATACAAACGATGATATATAAGTGTTAAAACTGCCAGAATGAATTTTTGATATATATGTGTGTATATATGTGTCTCTCTCTCTCTGTCTCTCTCTCTCTGTCTCTCTCTCTCTCTCTCTCTCTGTCTCTCTCTCTGTCTCTCTCTCTGTCTCTCTCTCTCTCTCTCTCTCTCTCTCTCTCTCTCTCTCTCTCTCTCTCTCTCTCTCTCTCTCTCTCTCTCTCTCTCTCTGTCTCTCTCTGTCTCTCTCTGTCTCTCTCTGTCTCTCTTTCTCTCTTTCTCTCTTCCTCTCTCTCTCTCTGTGTATTTTCATTTAAAAAATATTTTCGAAACCACTGCAAAACTAAAGAGCGAGGCCTTAAGCGGCTGCGTCACCTCTTTTGTTAAAAATGTTCGGTTTTGTATTGTAAATGAACAGAGTAACGAATTGCTATACCGGAAACGTCACTTTATAAAAATATCGTAATTTCGATTAGGTGTGAATTACTGGATTAAATTCGTGCTGGACATAATTTACTCTTGATTGCATTGTGAGTGGTAATTATTATCTTACATTTTAAACTAGCATAATTAATTCCATAATTACGGATTAATACTTTGAATACAAAGTGCGTAATGTAAGGTAAAATCATTAGTTAATCCCTACTAAAATTTCCAACAAAGCTTGCCAAATTTTTTTAAATCAGTAGAAAATGATGAAAAATTCGGAATGGTCAGTTACGCGGCCTCGTAAGGGGACGCTTGAAGAACCATTTTTATTGTTTCAAACATTTTTATATTTCACGAGGTATTGTTTGTTTTGTAGACATGCATTGTGACTATATCGTACTGCAATCAAACATTTTTGACTTTCATAGTTTTTTTATGTCATGTCAACGTCCAAATTTGCATAAAACGGTTTTATGCTTTGAAGAAAAATCAACTGACTTGCCAAACTGAAAAAATTTACACTGAATAATTAAGATGAAGGCTACAAGATCTCCTGTATAAAATACGGTAAAACACTTTTGTAGTTATAAAAAAATATTGTATTATTTAAATACAAAATTTTTAAAATAATTTTTGTTATTATATAGGAGACGCTGTAGCCTACGACGTCGTAATTCAGTGTGAATTTCTTCAGTTCGGTAAGTCAGTTGATTTTCTTTCGAATCATAAAACCGTGTTATGCAAATTTGGACTTTGATAGGCTATAAATTATATTATTAAAAAAATTATATTATAAGAAAAAACTATGAAAGCTAAAACATTGTCATTACAGTAAAAAAATAACCACAATGTATGTCTACAAAACAAACCACTTCTCGTACAAATATAAAAATGTTCCGTCAACCTCAATCTTGGCCTCAGTTTTCCGCACGGCCAGTGTGATGGTCGAACTGGACAAGTTTCATCCCCGCAGTGATCGAGGGGTGTGAGGTTGTAAATAAAGGGTGGCCCGCGTGTCGACGTGCGACGCGGGTAGGGCAGAGAAGTGAAGGGTTAGAGGGGGGAGGGTCGCAGCAAATGGATCGCTTGCGCGCGTCGCACTTTCGCCCGACCATCACTCAGCGACGGCCCGGGCCGGGTGAGAAATGAGTCTGGTCGTAGGGTTTGGGGTTTTGGTGGAGGATGAGGGGAAGAGTTGTTCGAGCTGCCCCCGACAATGGGCAAGCACTTTTAACCGGCGTTTTCGTCTAGCTGCTCGGTGGTTATAGCTGCCGTCGTCCCATCTTCGCTCCTCTCCATCAACCACACGGTGAAAGATGGCTCGTCGCGGAAACTTGCGGCAACGCGCCGTCTTCATCTAGAGTGTTAAATAGGCGCGCGAACTTCTTCCTCGCTGAAGTTTTCGGGACGTTGAAGAGACGATGGAAACATCTGCAGGCATAGACAGTGGAGAATCTCGAATCTTTACTTTTTGTGGCAACATTATTTTCAAAATCGCAATAGCGCAGATACGTACGGTATTATCATTACGGAGACTGGAAAATTGCGAAAATGTTTGGTACCAAATTAGTCTCGCTAAACGGTGACAAAGGTGGGCCTTACACGATCAGTAGAAACATGCGAAAGTCTGGAAATTATTTAGGAACAGAATAGACTTCATTGACGTGTATATCGTTGAACATTGTATGTAGAGATGATATATCGCGAAAAATTTTTGTCAACATACCCTTGAAAACACTGTAGTTTCTTGCAGCATGTATAATTGGGTTGTATACGTTGGACATAACGTGGTCGGTCGTCTTCAGACCAATAACAGGCACGAAATATGAAAATACCGGGATTCTTATTGGCTCAGTCAAATAGGGTAACAGCTACACTTACAAGCGAAGGCCAGTAATCTTCTGGTAAGCTGAACGTACGTTGAAACCCAGCCAACAGTCAAGTTTTCCCACGGTAAATCATCTCTAGAAATGATGGTTTGTCGCGGGAAAACTTGACTATTTGCTAGGTTTCAACGCATGTTCTTAGCTTGTACTTAGAGTTGTTGCCCTATTTGACTGAGCCAAGAAGAATCCCGGTAATGTAACATTTGATGCTTGTTATTGGTCTGCAGACAGCTACGTTGTGTCGGAAGTATATCACCAAATCATATAATGTTGCAAGAAACTACAGTGTTTTCAAAGGTATGTTGACACACAACATTTTCGCGATATACCGTCATCTCTAATGATGGTATATCTTGAAAATCTTTTGTACCAACATACACTTGAAAACGCCGCAGTTCTTGCAAAATGTGTAATTGGATAATATACGTATGACATAACGCATTTGTCTGCAGATCAATTGCAGGCATTAAATATTATAATAGCGGGATACTTATTGGCTCAGTTAACTGGGGTAACAGTCCCAAACACAAGTAGAAACCAGTAATAATTTGGTAAGATAAACGTACATTGAAATCCACGATAAATAACCATCTCGAAGGTCCTGAAAAATACGCGTTTTGTTTTGAGTACAGGGTAGATTTCAAACACTTGTAAGTTCGCATCGTATTCGCAATTGGCCTATGACTCATTTTGGCCTCTCGTGGAAGGTCTAGAGCCAATAATAAAGAAGCGACTAAATGCATACCCAATCATGTGGTATCCAACGAGTAGCCAATGAGAAGCTGATTTTCTACAGTTCACAGATATTTTTGGAGACTAGTCTACAGGTTGGTTAACCCCCCGAATGTTTCCAGTCTCTAAATGACTCTACAGATTCTGTTAGTTTTGCTCCACTGTTTGCAACTGAGCGTAACAAGAACATTACGTATACCAGGTGTTCGGAAATGCATATTACAAACTTCTAAGGCTAGTAGAAGGGACTGAGTAGACAATATTTTGAATAGGAAGTCATGTCCGGAAACGTACCGTTAACTGGACAACTGGAGTGATGGAATGAGTTTACCGGAACATGATTCGACGGTTACAGTGTGTGTAACGATGTTGCTGGTCTTCTGTAGTGAGCAGTTTCGCATGGGACACATCCAATGCAGAAGAGAAATATAAATGTGTTTTTCCTACTGTTGACACAAGTTGTAGTGAGATAAATGAAGGTTTTTTTTAGTTACGTTGGTATTGTTACCAAATAAATGTTACTCTCTTCTTAATGAGACAAACACCACTAAATTCTGTACCTTAAGTCACACCTCATTTCACATGGTGCTGTTCTGACGTTATACTGCCTATCCGGTTGCGAAACAACTTTGGCTGTAGCACGGAAACGGTACGTTTCCGTACATGGATTCCTGTTCAAAATATTGTTTACTCAGTCCCCTCTACTAGCTCTAGAAGTTTGTAATATAGCAGCCCATGAACGTGTGTCACGATAAATCGCCCCGTAACGATCATAGCAGAAAGTTTAAACTGTTTGCAGACATTCTGAAACATGAAGTTGAACTGCGTCGTGTGGTCCATCGAGTCAGTAAATAGAAGCAACAGTATTAATGAATAAATAACGTCGTTATTTAAACTACCCATTGCTTTAAAATGTTAATGATTGCAAACACAACAAAGAAAACACTACTGTACACTGAAAGCTAGCAGCCAGTCAGCATTTCCCAAATAAACCACGGTTCCTATCGACGGGCTGGTGGAGTTTTTTGGCGGTGTATCGCGTGTTGCCTACCTGTAAGGCTGCACACTTTCATAAAAATATAGGCATTTTCTCGAACAGTTCACTTGAGGGTGTTGCAACATGGCGTCATTTTCGTTCATTTGGGCCTTCTGCTACAAACACTGACATTTAATAACAAAAAAAAAAAAGTGCAACGGTAAAAAGTTTTATCTTAAAAACAGGATTGACCAACCAATTTATTTTCTGAAGGTAAAAGTTATTCGAAATCATTAAACTACACCCGGAAATTCATTATTTATTTCCACTTAGTTTTGGTTATTTCAACAAATGTTGGCTTACAGTGTCAGTTTTCAGTAGTGAATTTATCCCTGAAGATTAGCGCCTACCAAAAACTTGCATTATACAGCTTTGCCTTATTTTTACAAGGAATCATCTCGAAAAGATGTGTAACATACTTTCATTAACCGCCTGTGTAATTACAAAGATATCGAAACACAAAAAAAAAAGTTTACAATACACGGGCTGTTTCAAAACGAAATGTATTAATTTTGAGTGGTGATGGCGTATTAAAAATTAAATGAAAATGCGTTTTCAATTTGTCTATTAAATGAATATAGTGGGAGTAAAGCTACTCTGGAAACAGCCTTTATAATTAAAATTCTTTAAATATGAAATACATAACTATTTGATAATAGTACAGTTGTTATCTGTGGAGCACTGCACACCATGCTGTTTTACAGTGCAATGTAACCGTTACTGGATGTATTATAATTTTTCTAAAAACCTAAAATTTAAATTTTGTATGTGAAGGAGAATTGTATATAATTTGTAACACAGTTGAAAAATTCCTCGAGTTTAATTGTTAATATGTTTAAGGAAATTCTATGAGTTTTTATTTTTCGCAAAATAAAATGCTCATAGCGACACTTTGTGAGAAATCCTTAAAGCTTATCCAACGCAGTAATTCCTATGCTTGTATGTGATGAATGAACAATAACTTGCTGTAAATAATATTTTTTTTATATTTATTTCGTGTAAATATGTTTCCTCAGTAAATGTTTCTACTAAAACGGATATTTACGTACCAAGACCTAAAGTTGTTTTGAACGAATTTATTCCGGGGAACGCATCGTCCGTTGCTCTCACTTCTCGGGTTTCTACCTGCAAATCGAAGGTGAGTGGTGTCGCTGTAACCTTATTATGATTGACGCGGTGAAATGAGAGTTGTCTGCACAACAAATACACACTGCCAATGGACGACTTGAAAAGAGGCGCAGCTTCAGTCAGGTGTGGGAAACAATTCCTATCTCCATGGATACCGCAGCCGAACATAACCTTCATTTAGCTGTTTGGCTTCACATGTACACATGTACGTCAAGAAAATTGGTTATTTGTTTGGAATTTGCAGTTTTTTCAGATAAACATTAATCCTAGGTATTTGCGTATCTTAACCATGAAATTGAAACTAATATATTTTACCCTTTCGTGCAAATCTATGAATGCGCAACATTTTTACTTTCTGCAATTACCAACTAACAAACCAGCATGTTTGTAAACAAGCTTAGTTTCCCACAGTACTTTTCCCCTGCAGTGACGTCAGGGGGCGTGTACTTCAAGTCGTCCATTACAATGAAGTAACATAGAACTGTATGTTTACACGTAAGTCACTGAAACAAGTTGTAGCAACAATCTTTATCGAAAATTTTTTGTTCCTGCTCATGTGTAACGTATTAAATAACCTAGCACAGCAATAAAAAACACAGCAAATTTTACAACCACTCTTTACACGTCATTGTTGTCTGGAATCATTTTTTCTTTGCTGTTTTTCAGTGTCTCATATTTGTCCAGGGTTTTTTTTTTTTTTTTTCGTCAATGAAAGAGACAGGGTCACACTGTTTATGAGGGAAGGCCGGGGTGAAGGTTGGGCTGGCTGCTCGACTAGCGAGACATACCTGTCGTACGTCCGGGCCGAGGAATGCCATCCATGGAAGTAATGAAATACCGCTTCAGAAATATGCACTACTTTCTGGAGCCAATCTGAAATCGCAGGAAAAGCAGACTATTTGCCTGGCTCTAACGTGCTGTGTATAACACTGAACCATTTGTATCGATACTGGCGATTGTTTACGTGAAACAATGTTTCTTTTTTCAGCCGGCTCTGTTATAACTAGAGATGGTGAAATTTCACGAACTCAATGACCTGCACGTTAGAATCAAATATCCTATGCATACTCAAATCCCGACCATTTGTCCACTAGCTGCTATTCAGTGGAACAGCAGCCAATGAACGAATACAGGGCTTGAGTATGCATAGGATATTTATTCTAACATGCAAGTCATTGAATTCGCGAAATTTCACCATCTCTAGTTATGACTGTAGATATTTAACACAGTACAGGTGTGATTCATCCTACATGTTCACACGTGTCATATGTATTGCATCATCCGAAATTAGTATGATAAATATACTACACATTGTTGGAGACTAGTGTGTCTTAAAAAATTTCCACGGTTTTCCAATATCGCTACTAATTCAACACTCTAAATCTCAGTTAGTGAATATTCACTAATTCACGCCGATGGATGGAGCAGTTTCAACATATTGAATCGGTGAGAAACCACTGTGAAATCTGTGACTACTCACTGATTCCGATAAAGATTGCCAACAATCCACAAGTTAATTAGTGAATGTCCACAGATTTTTCAGTAATTTTTCACTGATTCAATAAGTGAAAACTGTTCTTTGAAAACAACTGAAGAAAAAACGGTGGATGTTCACTGATTCACTTGTGAGATGTTAGTACTCTTAAAAAAATTAGTGGCTATTCACTAATTAATAAGTGACTATTTTCACCGAATAAAATTGTTGAAACTGCTCCATCTAGCGTGAATCAGTAAATATTCACTAATTCAGATTTAGAGTGCAGGTTAACACAAAAATAATTTCTCACTATGGGTGGCTCAGAAGTACTGAAGCATAAAAGCCAGGACTTGAACCATGCAGTAGTGTCTCTGTCTCTTTATTTAAGTGTCTAGAGTGTATAATATTTAACCGAAACTGCATAGTAGCCAGAAGTTCGTGTGATGACCGCACTTTGTACCTGACTAAGCAAAGCTGTGTTCGGCCTGTTGGGAATAATTAGCGCACTCTGTTTATTTGACTTTGGTAATTACGTTCCTGTGGCGCCACTAAAACCGAATATAAAATTAAACCTCACGGTTTTTTCCCCCGTCCCTCACGCCACACGCAGGAATGTAATCAGAATTAATGACGTAATCGAGTTAAAGCCATATTTCCCCTCTCTGGTTTCCATAGTTTATTTTTGCCGGGGATATTTGAAAGCTTGCTCTTTCACACAGCGGTAGTAAGAAAAAGTCGAAATAATGGATAGGAGTGAGGGGGGCGTATAGGCGTAGGAAGTCATTAACTTCGCCGACACAAAATTAACGCTGTGAGGCCGAGGTAATGTAATGAAGTTAACGAGGTGCAACGTTAAAGGAACTGGTTCGGCGATGTTCGTCTGTTTTTCCCCTTGCGGGAAGCGCTGTTTAGAAAAAACTTTTCTCGTAAGTCGGTTGTATTGTATGTTCATGTCAACAACTTTATTACAGTAAGGTTGGGGGAAAAATTTGAAGAGGAAGAAGGCTGAATATAATACCATGTGTAGAGATGATGGTGTATCGCGAAAATGTCTTGTCCCAACATACCCTTGAATGCACTGTGCTTTCTTTAAACATGTACGATTGGATCTTATACGCGTGACACAACGTAGCTGTCTGCAGACCAATAACAGGCATCAAATATTACAATAGCGGAATTCTTATTGGCTCAGTCAAATAGGGAATCAGCTCAATATACAAGCGAAAGCCAGTAATCTTCTGGTAAGCTGGACGTATAGTCTGTCTCACGAAAGAGTTCCATTTTTTGAAAGCTATCATGTGCACCAATTTCTGCAGGAAGTTACTTTTAATTTTGATAAATTGCACAGTTTGAGACCCAGGTAGTGTTTTTGTGCAAAAGTCACTTGTGACAGAGACGAAAACACTGCTTATTTAATGGAAACAACTCTTTAACAATATATGCCAACACAACTGCCAAAAAGTGGAATTCTTTTATGAGTCAGACTATACGTTGAAACCCAGCAAACAGTCAAGTTTTCCCGCGATAAACCATCGTCTCTAACCATATGTACTCGAATAAATTATAATATGCAACAAATAAATAGGGTATTGGAGTTTAAATAGAGCAAATTTCATCAAGGAGAACGTAAATACATAAAACAACCAAACCCACTTTAGCCAACGGTGGCTGTAATACCAAAAGAGCCTCACCTGGAGGATGGGCTGACAAGGACATACAGTGCAATAATGTAAGTAGTTGCACAAGACAAGGGCCTCAGCTAGTCTCCCTATCTGCACTAAAGTGCAGAAATAAAACAATGTATTAGGGAAATCGTGGTCTGTCTCCTTCAAGCCTTCCAGCAGTCACCAGCTCGCCAGGATGGTCCTGGGTCAAGACCCACGACGTGCTGCCATCCGTCGATAGCTGAACATACTCTTCATCAGCCTCCGGCATCAGGCTAACTGTGAGGTTTAAGGTGTCCGAAGGGTCACCCATCATAAGAGTATATCATGGACGTAATTAACTAAACAGCCGCTCCCCTCCTGTCTAAATTCTGTAGTACAACCGTGTAGTAATCTGTAATGTGAACTATGTAGAGTAAAGCCCACAGTACTTAGAGTACGTATTTCATTCAACCAGTGACCCTCGCCAAAATATTATCCACTAACTAGTTTCAGTACAAGTGCCTACCTCTGACTACAGCTATCCAACCACTTAAGCTCTTGTGTAAAACAGTTCAAATAATATTTGGTTGCACAGTCTGGTAACAGTTGCTGTGAAGGACGCATTATAGAGCTACGATTTTATGGAGAAACAATGTTTGCACCATTTGGTTCCAATGTCTATGGTCGGCTCCCTGTTTTAATGGTGCTGTGAGACTTAAAGGGGGCCGCGGTGGCCGAGGGGCCAGACCTCTCGCCTCCCACCAAGGCGATCCGGGTTCAATTCCCGGCGGTGTCGGTTCCCGGATTTTCGCATGTGGGAATCGTGCCGGACGACGTCGTTGGCCGGCGGGTTTTCTCAAGGATCTCCCGTTTCTCCCGCCCATTCATTCCGGCGCTGCTCCATACTTACCTCTTGTCACCCCTCACCAGCGCTGAAGACCTCGATGTTAAGCGCTGACCAAAATATCTTCACGTCACATGAGACATAAAGTGGCGACCATAAAATTTACTTCGTGGAACATCCGTAATAAAGTATAGTGCTCGTTTATATTTCAGTTTAGTACACAACCAGTTAGTACATTTTGAAGTACGGCAGTCAGAAAAGGCCATTTTTAGCTATGTTGGAAGACTTGCAAACAGTGTTTTCTTCTCGCACATTGGCTCTGTGGGTATATGTGACATAGTTTTGTAAAAATACGTAATTACGAACGCACTGCAACTCGTGTGAATCGCGTGGTAGGCGGCGTCCTTAAGGGGCCCGCCTCGTTGCCATAAAATCACACTGCAGCGTGTTTGAAGAAAAAGTTTTACACTGAAACTAATACACGTGTGTTCGCGCCGTTTCTCTACGAAAAGAACACACACTTCAGACGACTGCCCTTAAGTACTTTCAAGACCACACACGTATTACAAATCCTCTTTTAGGGCACGTCAAAATGGGTCAAAACAGGATTTTCAGGCTGCTATAGCGGAAAATATACTAGCCGAATACATGTGAAACTACTTAAGGGTAGTGCATTGGACTTTAGTAAAGTGATTTCGTAAATAAAACAATAGGGTCACCACTT
Source organism: Medauroidea extradentata (assembly GCA_003012365.1). NCBI lineage: Eukaryota > Metazoa > Arthropoda > Insecta > Phasmatodea > Phasmatidae > Medauroidea > Medauroidea extradentata. The sequence continues at coordinate 12,061 of PNEQ01091281.1, read as the reverse complement.
AAAGTCCCATAGGAAATTTGTTTTTTCGCGAAGACTGCACGCCTTAAGCGTAGAGGCGACGCACCGTTGTATGTCCCATACGACGTCGCCCTTAGTACCATACCTCACTCACACAAACACATGTGCCACGAGGCGGGCCCCTTATAGCTTTTTTTGTTTCCGTGTCGTGGCATCCTTGCGTTACGTCCCAGCCACTTTATAGCTTTTAAAGCTGAATCTAATTTGTTTTCCCGGATTATCTTTTTACTCTGGTCTTACGACGTGCCGTCGTTTATTTTGACGCGCAACTTTGGGGGTATTTTCTTTTGCTTACGTAAAACCATGATACTGTGATCCCTATTCCTTGTTCTTGTTACTTAAACTTTAGTCATATCATGAAACCAAAATTCGTGTGCCTATTATTTTATACTTTCTCCGATTATCTACCTCAGTCAATTTAATACCGTCTTGTAGCGAGGTAGCTTCTGGATTCGACCTCGAGATTATTCTTTACGGTGATTGCGTACGCTAAAGTTTTAGTTAAGTTAAACAAAATTTTCTTGGCACAATCATATTATTTGTTTGTAGGCTAGTGAAATAAATATTTTTTTCCCCGAAACAAAAATACATTGTTGTTTTTTTTACCTTGCTGCCAAAGTGTATAATGTTTAGTCAGTACAGTTAAATATGTGTTTGGTTGTGCATAGATATTTGTACCGAACCAGTAAAAAAAACGTAGAAAACGCCTAGAACCGAACCCGAGACCTCTCACATTGAAGAACGCCCGTTAGCATCCACAGCCAAGACTCCACGTTTGTGATTGACATATATGACTCGTAAAATGTGTTATATTTACGCTGATGCATATTAACAAATGTTATGTATTTATTTTTAGGTTTTCTGTATGAATTTTTTTATCGAAATTGTTTGTCCCGGAGTCAATCATTAAATACACTTACAAATATAACTACAATGGTAATTGCGTCAGGAATTGTTATAACTCGAGTGTGGTAACGAAACACGACGTGCACAAATATTATGTTTTGGTTTCGAGTAACGAAATCTACATCTGTGTACTACAAACAAGTTTAGATTTGCTTCACCCAAATAGTTTCTTGTCAGACGTAAGTACTTTGTCAAACAATCTACATATTTCGTTGGGTCAACAAAACCAGGTGTGCTACGTTTGGTATTTGGATCTTGTAACAAAATACTTTGTTAGCTCAAGTAAATATTTGTTTCGTCCTACTCAAACAATAATTCGGTTAAAATGTATTTAACTGATAGTGGTCTGCACATTTCGGAGTGGTATCTAGACCGAGGTGGAGTTTCTGTACTGAGTGCTGGGAACAACATGGTCAGCTAATATATGACGTCATACAGGGCTGCTTGGGTATCACGCTTTGCTTCGTGTGGTTTGTAATTGTTTGTAAAATATCCATTCTCAGTTTCTTCGCCCTTTTCAAGCTTATGAGTAACTTTTGAAATGAACACACATGATCGGATGCATCCGATGCACCGGCATAAACGATCATTATACTAAACGCAATAAGTATATGTTTAGGGCCAGTGATTTTTGGTGAAAAAAAATTCGGCAACAGTTTGTTTCAATGTCTTATGTGCACATATGCAGCTCTTCTTCATGGTCCGTGATTGGCTGTTTTTAAGGGCTTGTTTTTTCAGACTGGTACCAATAACTGAAATAAGTTTTGAAAAAATTTGAAACAATTTGAAGTCACACGATTGCATAATACTGTTGATGCGTTTTTAAAAATAATGTACCATTCATCAGCAGAAAAATATTTTCCTTCATTTTGGCTTATTTTCACGACAAAAACGCGGTGCGTTGGGTGACGAAATAAAAAAAACCGTTCTGTACATTGCTACAAAAAATTCAGCTACATATTATGACATATTACTGTCAAAACTTTGGAGCAAAATTTTGATTTGGGTATTAGGTAGCAATAAAGAAATATTTTCGAAATCACAGCAAAACTGAGGAACAAGCCCTTAACTCTCAGCGTCTAGGGTTCTACCCGCAAATCACAGACGTGTGGTGTCGCAGTAACCTTGTTCCTGTTGGCACAAGTCAAATGAGCCACGTCTGTGCAATAATTAGAGACTTAAGAAATTCCTATTTTCGTTTGGGCACAAGCTAGAACTCCAACAACTGTAAGTTTGCGTCACTTTCGCAATTGGCCTTTGACTTATTTTTTTGTTCATTTGGATGTGAAGATCGTTTCCAAAAAAAAATATACATTAAAGTTTGAGACACTTTGTATATGTTTTATTTATGAATGAACGTGAACACTAAGCCTATATTTCAGTGTTTACACGAGAATGTGATCTAGAAACTATTCCAGAAACCTTACGATTCGGCATGTCATACGCTCTTTATCAGTATTGAAAATTATGCTTTACAGATCCAGCAGCAGGAACCAACGCCGTTGTTATTATCATCGTTTTTCTCGGCGGACATGCCATAAACTGTTTATGTTAAATAATTTTTTTTAATCGATTAGTGCAAATATAAAATTACCCAACTAAGCATACGTTACTTGCATGGCACAGAATAATTATTGTTTCATAGAACCCTATTTTTTATCAAATTGAGTAAGTGCTTAGTTTCTTACAGCACTAACAGAAACTAATGTAATATTTACTGTCCTCAACGTCTTAAATAAGGGCCTATACTTCAAAACCATGTTTTGAGATATAAAAGCTTAAAAGGTCTTATCTAATTGTTTGTATTTGTATCCACTGGTATATATGTCATCCTTAGTCGCCACTGTTTGTAACACTTCGCTGCTACTACACAGTATCATTTACTAATAATTTGAAATCGAAATTAAACTTTTGAACCACATTTCCAACCACTTGTGAACATGAGCAGTGTGAATTGTATCATGTCATTAGTTTGATCAAAAGTGCATATAGACGGTTCGGGATAAAGTGAGCACTCAAAAAAGCCCTGCTAAAGTTCTATTTTCAGATCATTCGTATCTTTCCGCGCGAAACGGCTAACGACGGGACATGTCTAACCTCTCTGGACACACCACTTGATGCTTGCGCGTGTAAAATAAATTGTATAGTCAGTATGAATCGATACAGTTTCAATAAAAAAGGGTTTATTAATTACATGAAATACAATTTTGTCGATTTCGGTTGATTTTGTTTCTCTATTGTTGAATTTAAATGGGAAAACACGCGGGACTATATCGCGTTATTTCGCTACCAACCATACAAGCAGTAAGGCAGCTATAGTTAATGTTGAATTATATGCAGTAACGGCTAGTGATATTTTTCCAAGGTTACATTTTTAGTGCTCACTTTATCCCGAATGACCTATACCAACATAATTGATCGAAATTTCTTCATGGCAATTAATTGTATTCATAGAGATAAAAATATGTAGAATCCATTAATGCTTTCCTCCGGAATAGGGCATATTGTGTTAACAGTCCTTATAGCAGCTACCGTGTAAGTTATAAGAATGTGTAAATTACTCTAAGACTGCGAGAACCACTTCAAACTGATCAACTAGCATAACTTTTAAAAAGCGGACGTTTGAACGGGGTAATGAAGTGTAGAACGACAAGGGCTGCGAACATCGAAGTAAGAATTCTGTGTGACACGGAGCTGTGGCTAAGCCAGCGGTTACAATCTCTTATTTTTGCAGTGATGCCCAGGGGATAGAGTTCACTTCTGTTATTCCAGCATCATCGTATCAGCGCTTATCTCTTTGGATATACTCAAGCAGGAAATTGAATAGCGTAGAAGCTAGAGCTGGCCGGAAGCGGAAGGCGAGGAAGGCGTGAGCGAAAAATTGAATTTCGAAACCCGGATAAGGTAATAGAGTAGAATTTTGTATTTCGACAAGTAGTCTATAATAAAAGGCATTTCAGGTTTTAAAAAAAAGGTATGAACTGAAGTGTGCATGGTATATAATTCAGCGCTAAAAACACGCGTTCATAACTGTTTTTTTCAACTTCCTGAGCAATAATTTTTCTCGATTAATGTATATTTGAAAAACAATCTCTGACGCCGAAATCTCGAACAAATAATTGCTGCGCAAGCGATCACGCTTAACAAATGCTGCATTCTGGGCAAATATTTGTTCATAAAGTTTGCAAATATAATTATCAAGGATTGCTGTTTTGTACTTTTTATGTATTGACTTTCAAAACAGCGTAGATCTCAATCGAAGAATTCAGCGCTTATTTATCTACCACGTCCTCATATGCGTTCGTAATTTAATGCCAAACGCTTAGTATTTTAAATTGTACAGTCAGTTTTTCACATTGCCCGAAGGAAAATAATTTCTGAATGTACCTGGATGATTCTAGTATCTAAGATTGTTTTTAGGGGTATATTTACAAGACATTGTTTGGTTCAAGAAATTGTAATACTAAGTATTCTGTAGTGAACTCATTTACAATTATTTTAGTACAAAACATTTAACAAATGTTAACAAAATATTGAACGTTGTTGCGAAGATTGTCACGAATCAGTCTCTATTCAGCAATATTAACATCCGTGCCGAACGTTCATTCAGATATGTAATGGTTTGGACTTCCTTATATTATTTCTAGAGACCTGAAAAATTCGCGTTTTCTTTTTGGAGCAAGCTAGAGTGCAGCAACTATAGGCCTGAATCACGTTCACGATTGGCCGTTGACTTACTCGACACTTCCTGGAAGTAGCTGAGACAATAATAAAACTGTAACTGAATACAGGCCCATTTCACTGTCAGCGAGCAGCTAGTAAACAGCTGCTGTCTGCACTATTTCACATATATTCTTGGAGCCTAGCCTACAGGTCAGTGAACCCGCGAATATTTCCGGTCTCTAATTATTACGTGTATTTCAAGAAAAACATAAATCAAATTGCGAATTTATTAAGAATTATGTTTAGTTTATTAACGAAATGCGTTACATTTGTCAGTGGAATTTTTAGTTGCCGGATAGCATGAATTATTGACTACAGAATTGTTTATGACAAACCGTTACTTTCACGCGAGCGGTCTACCGCAATTTTTATCACCATTTTTTTATTTTTTATATATACCAGAAATTTTTTTTTTCTTATTTTAGACACAAAATGTGACTAAAATTGGCTCTTATGAAATTTTTTTTATCTCTCATAGTTTTCGCGTAATGGCTTGTTAAATTCATATTTTGCGTGTTTCTGTTTTAACGACTACACTAAAACCAACGGATATACAAAACTCAAAAATCACAGTGGATAAAGACATTGCAGGCTACAATGTCATGCTCATAAAAATAAAGAATAAAAATTATTTTGATTAAAAAATATATAGGAATTTTTTAAATTTTTATTTTTAGTTTCAGCATTTTTTAACACAAATAATTTTTATTCTTTATTTTTATGAGCATGACATTGTAGCCTGCAATGTCTTTATCCACTGTGATATTTTTTTGAGTTTGGTATATCAGTTGGTTTTAGTGTAGTCGTTAAAACGGAAACATGCAAAATATGACTTTAACAAGCCATTACGTGAAAACTATGAGAGATAAAAAAAATGTCACAAGAGCCAAATTTAGTCACATTTTGTGTCTAAAATAAGAAAAATAATATCTGGTACAAATAAACAAAAAAAAGGTGATGAAAATTGCGGTAGACCATACCCTTAACTTCCTCAACGTTATCAGTTGGCGTACTATATCGTGGCTTCCTAGGGGAATTCTTTCAGCCAATAATTCTAATTCCCATGGCGGAGTTTTTTTTTTTTTTTCTATGCCTCATGTGCACATCTTCAGCTCTGCTTCATTGTCAGTGATTGGCTGTTTTCAACTCTCAACGTCTTGGGGATCTACTCGTATATCACAGACGTGTGGTGTCGCAGTAACCTTATTCTCATTGGCACAGTCAAATGAGCCACGCCCCTTCACAAATACACTCTACCAATAGCCACGAAGCAGAGGCGCAGATGTGAACATGAGGCATAGACACAAAATGTTGCATAATTATTTTCATTGAAAATCATCGGCTCTACATATACGGTATGTAGGTTTGACAGGTGACTGTACCACGTATAGTATAATTTAACATATAAACCCCTACCCTAGCTCTCGCCAGGGTTTCATGTAGGAGAGCTCTCCCTAAGGGCGCAGCCTACCACGCACTTAAAATACGTTGCTGCGTGATCGCTAAAACATTTTTTTAACGAAACAATCCCACTTGTGCCTATTGTGCTAATGTACGTAAAGAAAACACACTTAAAACGATGGCCGACAGGTAGATTCAAAGCATCACGTAAATTAAATTTATTTGCAACCTGTTGTATCTGAAAAACTACTGACGGTTTGCGTCTGAAACTATTCTAGAAATGTGCAGAGGACTTTGACTTTCCTTCAAACTTTTCACCAATTAAAGATGGAAAGTGTCAAGTCATCTATGATACCAATGTCTTGCGGTAGAGGCGACACCGCGGCAGAAGAGCCGGTCAACATCGCCCTTAGCGCCTTGCCTCACACAAACACACGGACAGTAGGCGGCCGCTTTGAAGTCTGTCTCATGTAAGTGTGTGTGTACATAGGCTTGAGGAGACCGTGCTTTTCCAGGAAGCCGGGTATTCGCACTGTCGGTCAAAGTGGCTGACATCTGGTGGCGAGTTTATCCACTAGTAAAGACGGCATCAACAAATGTTTTGCCGTTTACGGCAATGTACAAGTTCAGATGTATTTTAGAGTTTTATCGCGTAGAAAACCAGTAACTTGCGATGTCCTGACTTTGCAAATATTTAAAATAGTCTGAACTTGCCTTGTTGCCGTGTTAGATAAGGATAAAAAGCTTTCAAATATTATTTTCCAGGTGACAGTTGCAGTTACTTCGTGCTCGGTAACTTCAACTTGAAAGATATATATTATGTTTGAAATAGAACAAAATGTAAAAATTAAAGCCAATTCACTTACGTAAATTAAAAACAAAAACATCTTCGCTACAAATATTGTACGAGTGCATTGTGTGCAGACTGTCACTAACATGAAATATCCAATGCAACAAATATTTACGAATTAGTCGTAACACATTATTGTATCCAGTTTGCAACTGCCATTAAAGATATTTTAAATAAATCCATTTGAATTTAATCTACATATTAGTGAGGACTTATTTAAAAATATAAATATATAGTAATATTTTATACACGTACGAAATAATCTATATCACTAAGGAAAATTCGTTGTACTTTCATTACATGCGTGTTAAATATTTAATAGTAATAGCGCTATCTGTTGTCAATATTTTAAACTGCTCTAATTTTACCGTAGTTGGAATAAACGTATTAGTTGGAATTTCTTAATTTTGCAGACATCCCTCATTTTACTGTTTCACGTGTTTAATTATAACTTTTGTTGTGATTGTCAACGTATATTTATGTAGTAGATTCGGTAATGACCTATGTATGCTATTTATAACGTTAGGGAAAAAGGCAGACAAATAAAAACACATTATTCCCAAACATGACATTTGCATCCAAAAACACAACCCCGCATGATTTAATTTTTAACTGCCTAAACTTTGTTAAACAGGTAGCAAAAATTCTCTACACAATATAAACTTTCATACATGTCCTTTGGTGGCTGAAATATACTTTTATTTCGTTTGGTTCGCACAAAAACGAAAATCTTAAGTACAAATACCAGTTAACAAATAGCCAAGTAGCTTTGTTGATGCCGTCTTTGTCCTCCATTTTGTCGTGTGCAGTGCTGCGCTCTGGAGGAGGCGACGTCGCGAATAAAGTTAGAGTTAGTGGAACTGGTACGTGAGACGTGATGTAGCGTGGTACGGAAAGTATGTTTTCTTGTATAACTATTTAAGATGTTTGCAATGAGTTTATCTACTAAAAGAAGACACACTTCAAAGTGTGTCCCTATAATTTTAAAAATGCCGCCCGCTAGTTAAAAATATGGTTTCCAAGCTCCTTAAAAGTGCTGGAAATTAATTTTTCACGTTGCTGTAGCTGAGAAAATATTAATGGTAATCAGGAAACCAAATCATAGAAACCTGATTTGGACTTTACCTCATACTTTCCACAAATAAAATACAGTATCACCGTCATCGCTTGAAGTCCCGTTGAAAATATTGTCTACGAAAACTCTGCACGCTAGTTTAGTTCTTCGCGCCTAGAGGCGATGAGGTATTTGACGGACGTGTTATATTCGACTTATTGCCTTCCCTGTTTCCGTGCCTCAAACGTAAAAAATAGGTAGCGTCCACTAACTCCTAGGAAGAGTCCTCGACTGACGCACGGACGGCGTTGCAGCGTGTCACGCGTATTCTTTCATACGCGAAACCGCTTAACTTATTCAAATTACGTTTATCTATGAAAAGAACACACACTTAAAACTATGCTTATATGTTTTCATAAATTCAGCACGCTTGTTATAAACATGATTTTAGGGCCTCTCAAAATTGCCAAAGACGCGTTTTTTTTTACTGCTGTAACTCCGAAAATATTACCTGAATTCGTAAAGTACAAAGCGATAAGAATGCGTTGGTCTTTCGTTCATACTATTAAAAAATAAAATTTTGTGGTCGCCGCTTAAGGGCATGGGCCCGAGTTTTTTCACATTTAAAGTCAATTATTTTTTAAAACATAAATGGGAGCCGATGTCGTAAAATCACTTCGTAACTTTATGACTTATTTAAATCGCATACTCTAATTTCGTCGAGTCAGAAGACTGCAAAATAGTTGCTGATTAGTTAATTAACGGAATTTCCTTTAAATTGATAAATTAGCTATACTCATCATACAGTTTGTCTCGAAAAATTACATTGCATAGTAAAACCAATTTGCAAAAAAAAGTTACGAAGCAATTTTACGATATTGACCCTCGTATGGATTTAAAAAAATAATTATCTCGAAAGCTGAGAAACTCGGGCCCAAGCAGTCACGGAGGAAAAGGACTAGAAGGAAAACCTTGCACGCCAGTTTGGCGCGCTGCGAATAGAGGCGATATGCTTCTCGTCAAGCGTGGGACACTGGCTCTTATCACTATGTTGTTCCCACGCGTCAAAGGTGGAAATTCGACAATGGCGAAAACTCCTCTTAAAGCTTTAAACAGTGAAATGTCGGACACATTCCTCAGAAGAGAAATGTCAAAATATGGAAGACTCACAAGAGACAGATTATATTAGTGTAATGCTAGTAGTCGGGCCTGAGTCGCAGGCGGTGGTGCTTCTGGTATCACGACCTCTGTGAACCATTGCAAGCAACAGTCACGGAGAGGATTTACACTGGCAATTCAGTATTGCACTAACGCTTCAAGTCACGCTCTCTCGCAATTGCATTTAACTGCTCCTGCGGATGTGCGGCAGCCTGTATCTCGTTGGACGGGACTGCGAACTAACAAGGGAATTGTCGAACAGATTACACCGCTGCTGACACAATCCTACATGTCGGCTCGTCGTGTTTGCGCATTCCGGCCGCGAACGTCCTTGTAAGTACTTGAGATGAGGAATGACTTTCCTGATTTACCAAGCTTAACGTTACCGACAAAACGACGACACTCACAGAGCACTTAAGGCAAGTTTTCAGTCGCAATATTGAATTTTATAATTTTTTGCTTTTTGGAATTCTAAGAAGAAAAATGTTAAATATGCGATTATACCTCAAATTCTATTTATATTTCGCTACAGTACAGACCTTGAGATTTAGCTGTTAACATATAATTACGCCGCAGTGTGTGTAGCAATTTTTTTTATATTCATAATTTGCCCGACAGTTCGCGAACTAACTGTACATTACTAATTCTATTGCCATGTTTGTACTGTAGTTCAAGGTAAATAGTATTTGCGGTATAGTCGCCGATTTAACATTTTTCTTCTGAGAATTCTAAAAAAGCAAAAAATAATAAAATTCAATATGGCGACTGAAACATAGTCTTAAGAAATAATGACTGACGACGTCGGCACGAACTAGGTAATATGTGTGAGAACGAAGTTCTCAAAGCCACGGGTCCATATTTTATGCTGTTTTTACAAGTTTTGTTTTTAAAATTAAAGGGAGCAGATATCCCAAAACCGTTACACATAAATGTTGGAAATTGTTTGTACTATGTTGCCTATTTTTTTTCTTTCGAAATATTAGCCTTTATATTTTTGGCTAGTTATAGACTTTAAGAATATTTAAATACAGTCCATAACTAGCCAAAATGATAGAAACTTGTGTTTTGAAGAAAATTTGGCTACTTAGTACAAACTATTGCCAACATTTCTGTGTAACAGCTTTGCGAATCTGCTTCCTTTTAGGATTTAAATAATTAAACTAAAAAAAAAAAAATCGGCATAAATACAAACCCGTTCACTTAAGATACCCGCCTGCCTAGCTGTTTAATTGCACTGGAAAGGAAATACAGTTCATAGAAATATTATAACGTACTTTCAAAATACAACGAGCATGAAAATACAATTTCTGAGCCCTCCAACACTAAGGCGTTGTAAGTCAACTGATCAAGTTGGCACGAAACTATCTTAACGAGCTACAATGAACTCGTCTACCGCAATTTTCATCACCATTTTTAAATTTTATATTTGTACCAGATATTTTTTTTTCCTATTTTAGACACAAAATGTGACTAAATTTGGCTCTTATGACATTTTTTTTATCTCTCATAGTTTTCGCGTAATGGCTTGTTAGTCATAGGCTATTTTGCATGTTTCCGTTTTAAGGACTACACTAAAACCAACAGATATACCAAACTCAAAAAAATTGCAATGGATAAAGACATTGTAGGCTACAATGACATACTCATAAAAATAAAGAATAACATTTATATATTTTTAAAAAAATTATTGAATTTTTTTAAATTTTATTTTCAGTTTCAGCATTTTTTATTGTTAGGAAACTCCATAAATAGCACCATTTTGCACTTAAAAAATCCTAATATTTCCAGGACAGGACTCCCGGACACCCCCTTTTATGGCTTGGGGTTAGGGTAGGCTATTTTCTTCTTTTTAAGGTATGCCTCCGCTTGAACCCAGAGCTGGATTTACCGCAGGTCAGCACAGAGTTGTTGGGAAACCCTGGCAAGCAGTTTCATAAACCTTCTGCTCTGTCACTCCGTTTTCTGCAAGCGAAGCCTGCATATCCACATGTCTGCAAACGACGCTCTGATACGTCTGGCGAATAGCTAACAGCCACTGATTTCTGATGAAAAGAATTTTCTATAGGTTATTCCGGTTGAAGTGAGCACTAAAGAGTTAACCATTGGAAAAAATATCACTAGCCGTTACTGCAAATACTTTAACATTAAAAATAGTTACCTTACTTGTTGTACGGTTGGCAGCGAATTACCGAATATACTGTAGTTCCGTGTATGTTCTCATTTAAATGTAACAATACTGAAATAAAATCAACTGAATTCGACGTAATTGTGTTATAAAAATGAATGAATTTATTTTTAACAAACTATATAGGTTCCTACCGACTGCACAATTTATGTTACACGCGCAAACAGTAAGTGACGTGTCCAGAGAGGTTAGATATTTCCCGTCGTCAGCCGTTACGCACGGTAAGATACGAATTGGCTGAAAATAGACATTTAGCAGGGTTTTTTTTTAGTGCTCACTGTATCCCAAACCGTCTATATCAACATGTATGCATGATTATGTACGCCTATGCATTTCTGCTTCGTGGTCAGTGATTGGATGTTTTTAACTGACTGTGTCTCGGGGTTCTACCGCTAATCACATGCGTGTTGTGATGTAGTAACTTCATTCTAATTGGCACAAAAGTGACGCCTCTACATATAGACACTTTGCCATTAACCACGAAGTAGAGACATGAACTTTTCGCGAAAAGAAACTTGCCTCACTTTGTGTCAGTGACTTGTGTGCACGTCTGCAGACTTGCTTCATGGTCAGAGATTGGATGTTTTGACATTCGTGTGTCGTGGGGTTTTACACGCAAATCACAGACGTGTGGTGTTACAGTAACCTTATTGTGATTGGTACAGTCAAATGAGAAACGTCATAGTTCAAAGGCACGCTGCCAATATCTATGAAGCAGAACTGCAGACGTGCACATAAGGCACTGGAACAAAGTGGGGCAAAATTC
>PNEQ01091280.1:0-11708 GCA_003012365.1 Medauroidea extradentata | reverse complement strand
AATAAGGCTAAATAGAATTTTGTTTCCTCAACACAAAAGACATTGTCCACATTAACATTTTTAAGTCATGCAGTCTCCTCTACCTCAAAACCCCCTTTCTTTTTTTTATTTAACGAATACACAACAATGCAGCTATGGCGATTATGAGGAAGAGGTTTCATTTTCTCGTTGTATTATTTTTATAGGAGAAGGAAACAAGTTAGCTTTTGAACACTTACATTAAACATGCGTGTTTAACAGATTATTATTTCTGAGGCTGATTTTAAACATATCCAGTCAGTAATACTAAATTCACAACAAGGTGTCTTGTTCGTTATTCGAACCGAGGTCTGCGGACCAGGAGTGGACCACTTTCACCAGGCCACGAACAGTAGTTAAAGCTTCGGCTGTCTGCAGTGACTTCGCACTTGGTTCGCCTTTCCTTAATTAAATCAGCTATGATCACAGTAGATATCGACGATCTGGCAACAACGCTTCCCGCGGCACAAGTCAGAGATCGCGCGCTCACGTCTTATTGGCTACAGTATTTAGGCTGTAGTTTGAAAACGGTGCATCGAAGACCCAAGGTTCCTATATTTTTCTGACTCTGCGTAGTGCCCCCGACCCGTGGTTTCAGTTTGTCGGTAACCTTCAGGAACACCCTGTATATGGTATGTATCCATCTGGATGTAAAAGGATTGTGTTGACTTTTAACATCTTAAACTTTATACTGTATGTACAAATTTCGAAGTACTTGGAGTGTTCATTCCAAGGGTACTAGTCAGGCTGGAGAGGGACGCAGCAAACTTAATGGCGAAGCAATTGGGCAACAGTGTGTTCCATCAGCCTTTGTTACGTCAAGTTAATCATAATATGGATTATGATATTAATATACAATGTACTATCTAGTTTTTTCTGCACTGCCGTATTGAGCATTAGATGACTACAGTCATATCCACGGGTAAAAATATCTCAGCTTCAGTCTAGTGGCCTAACTTGTCCTCGGAAAAATGTAATAAAAGGAACGTAGACTACACTTTTTTTTGTTTGTTAAATGCAACCAATGGAAGGAATACAAAAGTATTTTGTAAACAATGTTGAAATTTACCGGTCAGAATAAATCAAATGGAAAGAAATAATCTTTGATATTTTACTGTAAAATAAATCCTGGTACTAGAGAAATCAAGGCTTCGTGATTCCACATCCCCCCAGCCACTTCTGCGTTACAACATTTAACACCAGAATAGAAAGTGTGCGATAAATGCAGTGACAAAAATTTCACAAGGACAAAGAGGCTTCGTAAAAGAAAACGGTACTTACGTTGTTCACAGATCAACTCTAGAAATGAAGACTTATCGAGTAGTGAAGACTACATTGCTACTAATGTAGCTACAGATAGTTTGAATGCACCTTGGAATCAGAAGGTGAATCACCAGTTAAAAAGAAACAATTGCATGAGCTGACGCATCCCAAGGGGTTCTGGATAAAGTGAGCACACAAAAAAGCCCTGCTAAATTTCTATTTTCAGACAATTCGTATCTTTCTGCACAAAACGGCTAATGATGGGAAATGTCTAACCTCTCTGGACACGTCAATGTTTGTGCATGTAAGATAAATTGTTCAGTTGGTAGGAACCTCTACCACATATAGTTTGATAAAGAAATTTTTATTTATTATATAAAATACTAGTACATATGTTATTTTCAGTTGATTTTATTTCAGTATTGTTGAATTAAAATAAGGAAAAATACAAGGAACTAAACTAGGTTACTTGCTGCCAGCCATACAATGAGTAGCCTAAAGCAACTATGGTCAATGTTGAATTATATGCGGATGGTAATATTTTTCAAAGGTTTAACTTTTAGTACTCGGTTTATCCTGAACAACATATACAGAAAAAGTTACAAAGTTATTAAAATACAAAACATTATAAGTACTGTCTGCCTGCAGGTCAAATTCGTTGTGAAGTATTTTCTTAAGTTACGTTTTAACACTTGGTGCTATGCAACCTGTGTAATGTAATCTATGCGAGTTGTCTACCACAAGGGTGCTGTGTTTTATAACTGTGTCTTACGGGCATTTAGGTCTAGTATATCATGTAAATTGTCATAGATTCACCTACTGACAGCTGAATGATAATACAAATTGAAATGGCGAGACATTAATAATGATAACCGGTAAAACAATCATACATACAAATTACAGGTATCTGTTGCCTGTAATGCACTTTAAACCGCAGTTTGTGCGGTGTTTATGTTCACAGAATAAGATAAAGAGACGTTCTCTGATTTCAGCACACCACTGGCAATGCTGTAAAAAAGGACTGTTATCTTCTAACCAACTAGTCTGCTTTTCTCGAGTGGTGTTTATTTATTCAATGTTCTGTGTAGCACAACTGTGTTTAATGACCTAAATGGAAACTAAAAACCATTAGTTTACCTTATTCGGTGCTTTTTAGTGTCGTACTACGTTGTGATAAAAAACCACAGACTCTCATTTCGCCACGTGGGCTAGATGGCACAACAATTGACACCAAGAACCCTCGAAATAAGTTGGAAGCATCCACACTGTGTGCCAAACATTATTCCAATTGCTCCTCAATGATTTTGTTTACAAGTAAATATTAATGACTCTACAAAATATGAACAATCACGTAAGAAATAAACATTTCAACGGTACGCAAACGTTTTAGTTGTATAAGAATCTTACCCATGCCGTGTTTCTGTAATGTCATAAAATAAGTGTAAATGGATTGCACATTTCGTGCAGACGCAAGAGAAAGACTAATGATGCGTGTTTGCACAGTTCGAGTAGTGTCTTGTACAGTGAAGGTGGTACAACATTGTTTATAATGGAGCGGTTCACTTGGGCAGAACGCACCGATATGATGCTGGCGTACGGAGCAGCTCATTGAAACAGCCGTGCCCCACGTCGTATTTATCAAAAACGGCACCCAAACCGACGAGTTCCACATCATACCACATTTTTGTCAATTGATCAGCAGCTGCGGGAGAGTGGATCTTTTACTAGGGCTGACGGGCAGGGTCGTGGTCGAGCTGTGAGGACGCCTGTTTTGGAGGGAAGGATTTTACGTCAAGTGGAGCAGAATCCATATACCAGAACACGTGCCATTGCGCGCAGATTATGAACGAGTCAAGCAACTGTGTGGTGTGTGCTTCACGATGATTTACTACGCCCCTACCATTGTCAAAAGGTGCAGGTAATGGGACCTCGTGACTACACACAACGCTTGCAGTTCGACGCGTGGTATCTACAACAATGTCAAGCAGAACTGCAGTTCGCGGAAAACATTCTTTTCACCGACGAGACATGCTTCACGCGAGATGGTGTGTTTAACTCGCGTAATATGCATGTGTGGGATGCAACAAATCCTAGAGGAACGTTTCACGTGGGCATTAGGAACGATTCCAAGTGAACGTATGGGCAGAAATCATCCAGAACTATTTCATTGGGCCATATGTTTTGCCTGGACGGTTAAATGCTAATGTTAACCGCATTTTCCTGGAGACAGCACTACTACAGGATGTTCCACTAGCTGTAAGAAACGCTATGTGGTTTCAACATGATGGTGCACCAGCACATTTTGGTGTAGGTGTGCGCGATTATTTAAACACGAGGTTTACAGGCCATTGGATAGAGTGCGGAGGGCCAGTAAGGTGGCCGCCACTTTCGCCAGATCTCTCTGTGCTGGACTTCTTCTTGTGGGGCTACATGCGTTCACTTGTTTATGAAACTCCAGTGAACAGCATAGAACTTGTTGGTCGGATTTCCGTCGCCGCAGGCCACATCGCAGATAGACGTGTGATATTTTCCTGTGCGCAACAGTCAATGACACATAGATGTACTCTGTGCATTGACGTCAACTGTGGACATATTGAGCATTTATTGTAAGCAAATTACAAGTGTAAAACATGGCTTTGTATGCAGTAGGGTTATTAATTGTGTTTTATCTGCGTATTATGTTTACTTTAGTTAGTTTGTGTAATTATACTGTAGAGTAGTTGTCAATAAATTTGTAGACGATATTTGCATGATAACTAGTCAATTGTCATGAGGTTCTTGCTACCATTAAAATAACTAGAACTGACACATGATGTAGCATATTATGTTTTACTTTCGGTAGCTACATGTTGTTTACCAATGGCGTTGGGTGCTATACAACCATGCACGCGAATGTTCTTGCACACCATTTTAACTTTATGAGGCTGTACTGCAATATCTACATGATCAAAAATGTTACTACAGTAAAGATTTCTTAGAATATAGGTTTGTTGCATTACTAAATATTTAAATTGATCAGTTTGGTGATGGAAAGTGTCTAATGAACGATAACAAAACCGCACAGAGTTATGTAAACTAAGTAAAGTATGGAACTAGTTTTGAGGTCTGCTGGAGGCATTATCTGACCAATTTATGAGCATAATCATGCTCATAAATCGTATCAGATTAAATAAATAAATTTCGTTCCAAGCACGAAAAGCATGATGGATACTGCCTGACAATTCTTTTCTAGGGCATAGCCAGTCATGTCGAAATCCCACTTCGCCTCTTTCAATAATGTTGTGACACAATATGTGGACATTAATTACTCCTCCAAAATGGCAGTTATAAGTCCAGTACAGCCAATAAACATCTTCAATTTATGTGAATGTTTATGTATTTGTATAGTTAATATGTCATTGTTAATATTCATATTATTTTTCAGTTGTCACTCAGTGAATCAATGTAAAGAGACGACATACAGGGCTTGCATACCCACAAAACGTACGAGTAAAACTAAGCGCCCGTGTGGTAGACAACCCGCATTGCTTATGTTACACAGGTTGCATAGCACCAGGTGTTACACATTAACTTAAGAATACTTCACAACGAATTTGACAGAGAACAAGAGCCCTGAGAGTATCACATCAAGTGAACCTTTTTTGCTCCTTGGGTGGTTTCCTTTATAAATCGCTCAGAATAATTTATTTTAAATGCATTGCCACCACTTATTGCACAAATAAATAGATTATTTGATTCCGCTGGTGATTTAATACTGTTAAGGGCATGATTTTACAAAATGTGAACGGGCCCTTTTAACAACTACGTTAATGTAAACTTTACACAAAATAATTGTTCGTTAAGGTTGCATTGATTTTTATTTACGTTCGCGAACACATTTTCATAATTCATACTTTAAGCATACATAACGCCCTTAATACACACTTTAGACTGTAAGTCGTACATATGTTTTCGGCATATTTTTTCGTCACGAATCACCTCCCAAGAGGTATCTGTTTAATTAAGAACCACCCTGTTTATACATATATATATATATATATATATATATATACAGTGAAACTTCCCTTAGCGGACACTTCCGAATAGCGGACACTTCCGAATAGCGGACACTTCCGAAAAACGGACATTTTTCCAATCACTGGCAGATTAACATGGAGCCTTGTGGAGAAATACTCTCTAAATAACGGACATTCTTATTAACGGACGCGGACACATAAGTAGTGAATAACGGACAAAATGCGCAAAAAAGGGGCGTGAAAACAGTTGCAAAGCAGCTTCAATGAATGTTTCGGCAGCGAGTCGTAACTAAGAAAGTGCGATTTGTACACCCCTTGTAAGCAGGTAGCGCGTAGCCTCGCGTTATCTCGACCCCCCACACACACACACACGCGCGCAGCTGCCGTGTAACTCGATCCTCCCACCACACACGCATGCGACGTGTGTTGTAGCGCTTAGTCATTGTTTACTCTTCTTTTCATGCACTTCACGTAATAATGTAGCAGTTGTAATTGAGTGACTTAATTTGTGTGAAATGTCTCAGAAGCGTAAACGTTTAACTTTAGAGGATAAATTAGCTGTGATTAGGATGCATGAAAAAGAAAAATTAAGCGTCCGTGACGTTGCTGCGAAGTTAGACGTCGGGAAAACTCAGATTGCCGACATAATAAAAAATAGAGAAGCAATACTGAAGTCGTGGACGGAGAATAGCTGCGGTTCCAGCAAACGTAATTCCCAAAAACGGATGGCCTGACTGTAGATACACTAAAGTTTGAGTGGTTTTGTAGCCTCTGTTTCTTTCTTTCTGAGGCTGTGACGTTTACTCGGCAGATGGATAGTGTAGAAAACGTTTTTTTTTTTTCATGCCTTTCATTCAATTAAGTTAGCCGTATGAAAATACTCGACTTTAGCCGAATGCATATGGAGTGAGGATTTGTTCACACACACGTTGAGAACAATGGACAAATTAGGGTGACATGAGCTGCAGTTAACGTAAATTATGCACCACAAAACATTGGTAGCAAACTTTTTTTTTAATAATTACCCACGTCGATCTCGGAAACTTTGACACACGACTCGGAAATATTTCACGTGCCATAAAGGCTGACAGTGCGAGCGAGAGCGAGCGACGTGTAGACAAGGCACACAGTCTCATGCTCGCGCGCGCCAGTGTGTGTGGATGAGTCACGTCGGCCAGCCAGCTGTATCGGCGCGTGGTAAGATTTATTGCCGTACATCGTCGAAAGGTTTTAAAATTTCTCCGAAAATACCACAAAAATTCGGTCTTGGACTAGCGAGAGTTTAACGCAGTATAGAGTTAAGAAAATTATGTAGGTCTACCATTTTTGTATAAAAATTTGTTACATATGTACTATATTTTTTATAGGCCTATACTACTGTAATTCCTAATAGCGGACACTTCTCAATACCGGACATTTTTTTATGCACCAGAGGTGTCCGGTATTGGGAAGTTTCACTGTATATATATATATATATATATATATATATATATATATATAAATAAATGAACACTCACTGACTGACTGACACACAAAACTGCAGCCTAAACCACTGGACCTAGAATCGTGAAATTTTTTTTTGTGGGTTCCCCTCAGGTCGTAGGCGAGCACTAAGAGGGGATTTTTCGAAATTCGACCTCTGGGGGGTGAAAAGGGGTAAATGTGTTTTCGAAGGACCGTCGATAGAGCTCGAACCTGACGGCCTATCATCGTAATTTTTACTTTAATAAGAAAGACACTAGTAAAAATACATATTGGCCAATTTAAGGATTTTTCGAAATTCAACATTTAAGGGGGTGAAAAGACCTTAAATGTGTTTCCGATTATCTACCGATATCTATCGAATCCTTTGGTATAAAGAATTCGTATTCACTTCAAAATATTGCTTACGTAAATACCCAAAAAGTAGTTTTAGGATTTTTTTTAAATTTGACTCCCAAGCAGTAAAAAGAGGCAAAATGTGGTTTTTATAAGTCTATAACTTTGAAATACAATTGGCTATCGTCATGACTTTTTCTTTAATTGGTTACGTATTACGTATACAAATGTCTATGACAGGACTCCAAGACATTTCTAAATTCTTTAATTAAGGGGGTGAAATTATGTAAAATGTGTTTTCGAATATTCCCTGATATCTATCCAACCAATCAAGATATTGAAGTGCTCTTTGCTTTAAATAGATGCTTTTGTAAATATACCAAGTACCATTAAAATGTATTTTCCGTATTCAACCCTAAAGAGGTTAAAAAAGGGGTAAAGGTGTTTTCAATTCAAAATCAATATATATCGATCCCATTGATTTTTGCTTAATATTGATGCTTACTCAAATGCCTGAAGAGTAATTTCAGGAATTTTCTAAATTCGCCACGTAAGGAGATGAAAAGAAGTGAACCATGGTGAAAAGTGTTTTCAATTAATCGTTGATATAATATATTGAACCCAACGGGCTATTGTCGTGTTTTTCACGTTCAAGAGAAACCAGTAAAGTAGTCTAAAATGTGATTTAAGAATTTCATACTTATATTAAAATTTTTTTTCCTTAATTTCTAACCACGGTTAGTGAAAACCGCAGATACGAAGCCCGCGGATAAGGCGGGCCGACTGTGTGTGTGTGTGTGTGTGTGTGTGTGTGCGTGTGTGCGTGTGTGTGTGTGTGTGTGTGTGTATATATACATGTAGACACACACAGCATGTCCAGAAACTAATGCCTAATAAGAACATGCTAATCTTGGACTAAATTGCAGACTAAAACGTTGGTGGCAAAATGTCGTACGACAACATTTTATGTGCGCAATGTGGCATGTTTGGAATGCTCGGGATTTTAACTTGGACCAATAAGTCAGAACAGTAGTAGTAAGATAAGTAAGATATCGGTTGATCGCAAGAGAGGACTTACTGCAGTGATATATTGCCACATTGGGTAACATAAGTTGCAACATCCGTAAATTCGCAGTAACAAGGAATTTCTTGAGTAAGATGTGCTGACGTGATAAAACTCGGCCTGCAATAAAACAGTTCGCCCGATGCGTGTGACACTCGTTGTCTCTTTCTTCTTTGTGTTTCCACGACAGCTGTAGACAGATTATCTCGCATGTAGCGGAAGTACCAATAGGGTGCATAAACTGTATTGTTTGTTTACTATTAAAATGCAAAACCAAGAGTATTAAAAAAAATGGGTTATCTGTAAATACGTCAGTCCAAGACAGGAAAACACTTTCAAAAATTGTTCGTGAAACTAATCACCTTGTTTCGACCGTAATAACTCTCGTGTAGGTCACAGAGAAAAATCCGCACGAGCAGGTATGGACTTTTTTTTTTCCAAAGGAAGGAAAATCTATACTTGAGTGTTAGGTTATAAAAAATATGTTTGGTTGTAATGCAATCGGAGACTTGAAACTAAATCACTTGCAGTTCATTATTCTAAGAACCCGTTGACATTTGAGAAAATTAACCTTACTAGATAAATTTGTCAGCAGCCTGTAATCAGAAAATATTAAACCAAGGCCTTGACCACATGTGCGCTGTGGTGGCTCTGATCCCGACCACTAGATGTTTACCCTCGTCGCTAGCTCAGCCTCAATACTTTCAACGTCTCATAGCAGCACTCGTTCCTTGTCTCATTATGGGGGGGTTCGAAAGAGAGAAAGGAGGCACTTATGGTATGCTGGAGGAATACTTTACCATCCCAAACTCGGTTAAAGATATCCAGAGTTCCGACTTCATTAAACTTTATTTGCCGGTAGCAACATGTGAGAGAAATACACACTCATGATTTAAACTTTAACCAGATCGTACATCAACGCGATGGGCCGTCCGGAATTCCACTAGCCCCCCCCCCCTCCCCCTTCTGGGCTAAACACTTATAGCAAAGCGCACCATGTGGTACTCTGGCAACTCGCCGGCCAACGTCCACACAATCCGCTGTCATCATGCTATGAAGGAAGAAGCTGGTCCAGCTCTTCCTCCAGAGGGCCTATGCTCGAGTTTTCGTTCGTATGCGAATCGCCCGACTGACCACTCGAAATGCGCTGTTGGTATGCTTGAACATTCTGCCGTCCTCGTACACGAGATTCGTATACGAAAATATACTCGAGTGGTGGCAGGCGGCCGAATTGGGGATTTCGCATACGAAAAGCCGTAAAAACCGAAACTATGGAGCAAGATTTCAACAATTATATGCATATTATATATTTTTTTTAAGTTCCCAATAAAGTTTAAATAGAAACTCGCCACTAATAAAGTTAAGTGTTAAATATGTTAGTAAGCTCTTTGCAATAGTATATTTATTTTCCAAAAAAAGTTACACATTCTTAATCACAAAAATAATACTGTATGCATTAATTCTGAATAAGCTTATTTTAAAGTTAATATAGCTACTAACATTTTTTAGTTAAAGCCACTCACATTGCATTTTATGAGTCGCAAAATTTTGCTATTGACTGAAATATACAAATTTGTGGCATCAAAGAACTCGGTAAATTATTAACAAAAATGCACTAAGATACAGGCAGCACAGTAAAAAAGAAAAACATTATGTAAAGAGTGGGTAGTTGATCGTAGGAAAAGATACCTGCGTGCTAGGTTCCATTAGTGTATCTACATACAGAGTTTTTTTTACATTATTTGTGTATTTATATACTTTTGTTATTCGTCTGTGAACAGTTGTAACACTGTAAAATAAAATTTAAACATTCGCTGTTGAATCACATAAAGTTCAACAAGCAACAATGTTGTGAAAAATTGTGTAGTACCAGGCAGTTCTGTTACTTTTGAATTTCTTTGTTCATTATATACAAACCCGAGGATAAAGTTCTCGTAATATTTTATAATTGTGATGGATGTTAAACAATTAATGCGAGTGGTTAATTTTATTTGAGTAAAATACTGAGACAAAAAAATTCTACATGTTAACAGTATTTGCTCTAAATTTAATTAAACTGCCTCAAATTAATTACGTAAAATTATTAACATAACTAGGCTATATTATTATAGGTTAAAACCATGTAACTTAAGCCTTAGAATCTTGAAGCCTTCGTTTCGTTAGTCTTACCCTAAAAGTGTTCTTTATTTAACCCATCTAACAGGCAAAAGTAACTCTATGTTCAAATGGATGTTATTTATTTTAAAAATTACATTTTGGTCTTAAGAAAATGTGATATTTATTAATGCCATTTACCGGAGAAGCGCACATAAATATTTATATATGCCTAC
This sequence comes from Medauroidea extradentata, assembly GCA_003012365.1. NCBI lineage: Eukaryota > Metazoa > Arthropoda > Insecta > Phasmatodea > Phasmatidae > Medauroidea > Medauroidea extradentata. The sequence continues at coordinate 1,200 of PNEQ01091280.1, read as the reverse complement.
ATTTGTGTCATTAGTTGCTTTGTCTATACAAACGGAAGATAAAGACTCGTCTCATTGTATCTAAAACAGAAAATTACGTAAAATAAATTAATATTTCGTAGAGTTATTTTTCTAGCATGAAATTATTAATGCATTTATAGAAATAAAAAAAATATTCATTTGTGACGAGTTTCGAACCCGAATACTTTCGTTAGCAAGCAAGCACCCTACCGTAGCACCACGAGTACTATATAAAGCGAAGTCCAAAAATATAATATTTATTGTATGTAAGGTGCAAAATCCTGTTTTTCGATTATTACGACATTTCCTTTTGTGTTAGGTCGAGTTAGTCACACTAACATAGTTTCTGCTAATATTAGGATTATTCCATCATGCTCATTAACATTTTAAATCCAGTATTTATCACAGAAACTCATATTTTGTAAGTCGAGATAGACATTCGAATAGCCTCCATCTCGTCGACCAACGGTGCTCACTTCGTACACTTATTTCGTGTACGAGTTCGAGACAGTGGAGCATACATCTTTTCAACTAGGCCAGTTCGTATGCGAATCTGACCATTCGAAACAACTCGTACACAGACACTCGAGCTGTGTTTTCCATCATACGCCCCCAGGGCCTTCGCCGGAAGCGCCCCAGGGTTACAACCTTGCCAAACAAAGCGGAAAATTTACCATCGATACAGTTCGGATATCAGTGAATGGCGCTGGTTACCAAGTTCAGGGTTGCAAATACCATGAATAAATTATATGACATGTATTAAACATAAAGAGAAGTTACAAATTGCCAAATTACAAATCCTTCGTTACAAGACAACAGTGCTACCACATGGTAAGCGCATGAGTGATGTCACGTCCAAACACGTGACTATCGTTCCAAACCATAGATACCTCAACTAGTGGGGGGTTTAAACATACAGCCACAAACTACACCAAACTATCTGTTACCTTCTGTATCATACAACTTAAGCAATCAATAGCGGTTCGGCCCATCAAAACTACTGTGACGCGTCCCTTCTGCGTCTTGCTGTGTGTTGCTATTTGGACTATTGCTGTTGTAGTCTACTGCAGATGGTGTTGAGGTTATGTTAAGTTTGCGCGTGCTCCGGATAGCTCAGTTTGATTTAACTTAAGGGTTGACTAATCATCGTGACTTCATCAATAACAACTCACTCAGTCAACGGTTGATTTATTTTTTGTT
>PNEQ01091279.1:119294-142060 GCA_003012365.1 Medauroidea extradentata | reverse complement strand
CGTCGTCGTTCATTGCAGTATGTTGAACGGAATTTTAATTCTTGAGTTGCGTGTGTCGTGTGTTTTTTTAGTGACGGTTTTAATTTAAAAGTTCGAATATACTGTGCATGGATTTACGAGATTCGTAACGGTAATTAATAGCGCCGTTAGAGTAGACGCAGAGAAACCAGTGTTATAAGACGTTAACTCGCAGGTATTTGTAACTAAGATTACCACCTACTGAGTATAGCATGTATTCAGCCCCCGTGCATTTAATGAGTACATATTGTAGCTAAAATTTATCGGAGCACTGTAACGTAAAAGTAAACATTGTACAAGACTATGTAAATAAAAGCACGTGGCAATGTTGATGTTTACATGTAGCGGAAAGATATAAACTGGCAGAAAATAGAAATTAATCAGGGCTCTTTTTAGTGCTCACTTTATTCCGAATCACCTATAGCAAAACTCTGTCCGGAAGTTTTGTTTCAAATTATTTTTTTTTTTTCAATTGACAGCAAATATGTTCAAAATAATAAACCATAAGGTTTCTACTAAAAAGTAAATTAATATAATTTCTTTAATTGCGTAATTAGCTAAAACCGTTGTATTTACTGACTTAAAAAATCAGCCAACGTGTAGAAGACGATTTTAAACAAAACTGCCAGACAGATTTCTGATATCTGCTCTTGTTTAAGTGTGAAAAATTAATATTACTAAAATAATAGAAACAGGTAGGACACATACAATTATGCGCCCCGTGATACCATTCGTCAGATATCGACTACTACGGAACAGTTTAATTCAAAGCAAAGAAGGGTAGCGGTAGGCACTCCAAGATAGAGAACTTGATATGTTACAAAGTTAAGCCGGGAAGGGGAAGATAAATAAGTTATAGATGAAAGGTAACAAGCTTATTAGAAATAGAAGATACAAGGAATAACAGTAATCCAGAAATAGAGGCGTGTGGAAGGGTTAGGGTAAGGCAAGACAGGAGATAGGTAAAGGATCGCTCTACTTCCCTAAACCAACAGGAGACTCACCGCTCGTGCCGCCGTCGAAGTTAGGGCTCTAGCCAGAGGGTCACACCCAGACTCGAACCCAGAGTCCCTAGGTGCGGTCGCCGCTGGAGCAGAAGACTGTCGTTTAACTATGTTTTAGCCATGATTTAAAGGCGTAGGGTGGTTGTAGTCAGAGGTAGGCACTTTATACTGAACTAGTTAAGTGGTTAAGTGAATGGTGAGGGTTACAGTTAAATGAAATATGTTAATTTAATTACGGTGGATTTATTCTACATAGTTAGTTACAGAATACTACAAGGTTATATTACATAATTTAGATAGGAGGGGAGCTGCTGTTTAGTTTGTTATGTTTATACTTCTATATGGTGGGTGAACCTTCGGACACCTTAGACCTCACCGTATCATGATGTGCCGGGGGCTGATGAAGAATGTGCTCGCTATCGACGGATGGTGGCACGTCGTGGGTCTCGACCCAGGACCATCCTAGCGAGCTGGTGACGGCTGGAAGGCTTGAAGAAGACAGACCCCGATTCCCCCAATACTTTGCATTATATTGCTACACTTCAGTGTAGGTGGGGAGAATCGCTGAGGCCCCTGTCTTGTGCAACTACCGACCTAATTCCACTGCCGTTGTCGCTAGCCCGTCCTCCAGGCGAGGCTCTTGGTATTTAATAACAGCAACCACTACTATCATAAGAGATCATTCTTTGTTATTGCAGTTCTCGGCGAATTCAACAAGCCAGAAAAGAAACATTCAGTGACATTATCTAGACTTGTCCCGCAATACCAATATTGTACATAAGGACGTCGCATAATGTAACCTAATTAACATAACTCTACGTAACCTCCGTTAATAAAATCAGGAGGCACTACGCAGAACTCCAAATGACCTTGTCCTTGCCTCGTTGCTTATCTTGACATGAATTACGCTCATGCATACCAAGCTCACGGCCAAAGAGTTTAAATGGAAATTTGATGTCAGAACAGAATATTGCGATAGAAGTGATTGCAAAACGTCCATAGATTTTGTGTAAATAAACTATTAAAAATAAAATTGAAGAGTTTCAAAGAACGAGTGTGTTTCAGGCGTTTAGAAACAAGCAATGTATTCAACAGGTATAACATATGTATTGTTTTTGTTCCCGCCACCTTAAGAGCCTAAATAGCATTGCAGGAGTTCATCGAATGCATACAGTTTACATTTTTCCCCCGCGCAAAATGACAATATTCGTCCGCTAACCGCCGCTTACCTTGCTCTCGAGCACTGTAAATGCATAGTTGATCGAGAGACTATCAGGCGAAATGTAGAACACGGATAAATTTCACTCGGGATACCTAAAACTGGAAGTTTGGCTGAGCTACTCTACTCTCGCGAGCTTTCGTAAGCGTCTGATGTGTGTTACGAGGTGCATAAGGAGCAGCGCTAGAATGAAGGGTAGAGAAAACGGGAGATCCCCGAGAAGAACCACCTATCAACGGGATCGTCCGTACTGACGCCTACATGCGAAAATCCGGATCGATAACGCAGGGAACCGAACCCAGATCACTATGGTGGGATGCGCCAACCACGGCATTGACATATGTAGGAGATAGGTAAATAGGTTAGCTTGTATGTATACAGGATAGTTCCTATATTAAACTGTCGCCAATCGAGAGGTGATTCCTGACGACGAAATATGCCGAAAACTATATATACGACTTAGAGCATAAAATTATTACTAAGGGCGGTAAGCACCCTTAAAGTAAGAGGTTTGATAATGCTTTTGTGAACGTAAATAAGAAACCACGTTATATCAAACACCACTTTTTCGAATAAAGTTTACGTGAACGAAGCTGTTAAAAGTTTTGGTTTGCATTTTGTAAAATATCCCTCTACGCTCTAAATCCGAATTAGTGAATATTCACTTATTCACGCCGATGGATGGAGCAGTTTCAACAAATTGAATCAGTGAGAAACCACTGTGAAATCGGTGAGTATTCACTGATTCCGATAAAGAGTGCCAACATTCCAAAAGTTAATTAATGAATGTCCACAGATTTTCCAGTAATTTTCACTGATTTAATAAGTGAATACTGTTTTGAAAACAACTAAAAAAACCGGTGAATATTCACTGATTCACTTGTGAGATGTTGGCACTCTTGAAGGAAATCAGTGAATATTCTCAAATTAAACAGTGACTACTTTCACTGATTCAAAATTTTGAAACTGCTCCATCAATCAGCGTGAATTAGTGATTATCCACTCATTCAGATTTAGAATGTAACATTAATCACATTCGTATAAGGGTCATTGTAATTGTTCGATAAGTGGCAACTATGCATTTCAATCAGACTTGTTTGATAAATTAAGAAAAAAATGTCAACCACGCGGGTGCAGTGCTTTTCACCTGTGTTTTGTGGGTATTTAGGACATGTACGTCGTGTCAGATTTCACAGATTCACCGATTAAAACTAAAAGAGAATACCAATATCAACAATAATATATCAATAACAAAAATACTATCATAATCGCATAAATTTCTAAAGTTTAATGGCTATACTGGTCTTAAAACTGCCGTTCGTGCTGTACTTAGTGTTCACATAATGTGATATATAGTTCTTGAAACAGGCGAACTAGGATGTCGGCGAACAACTAGCTATGTCCTAGAAAGGAGTATCAGATTCTACCCACCATGCTTGGCTTTTTTCGAATGAAATTTATTTATTTAATTAATCAGATGTGATTTATGAAGCACAATGAAGCTCATAAAGTCGTCAGATAATGGCTCTTACTGACCTAAATGTACGTTATTAACTCCTTGTTTGCTCAACTAGGAGCGATTTAATGTCGTTCACGAGACACAGCCATTAAACATTTGACATTTAAACTATTATGATAGTATTTTTGTTATTAATATATTATTGTTAATATTGGTACTATCTTTCAGATGTTACTCGGTGAATCTGTGAGATTAGACACAACGTATATGTCCTAAATACCCACAAAACATAGGTGAAAAGCACTGCGCCCGCGTGGTAGACAACCCACATTTCTTACATTACACCGGCTGCATAGCGGCAGGCGTTATTAATCATCTTGTGAAAATAATACAAAATTATTTTCAACGTGAACAAGTTCCCTTAGAGTGGTAAAGGCAACTTTTTTTGTTACAGTCAAACGTTTTATCTTAATTTATCAAAAAATTGCTTATTAAAATCCACGGTTACCACTTTTCGAACAATTACAATGACACTTACACGAATTTTATTAATGTTAGAAGGATACTTTACAAAATGCAAACCAAAACTCTTAACAGCTTCGTTTACGTAAACTTTATATTGGTCTTTGATATTACGGGGTTTCTTATTTACGTCACAAAAGCATTATCAAACCTCTTATTTTAAGGGTGCGTACCGCCCTTAATAATAATTTTATGCTGTAAGTCATATGTTTACGACATATTTCGTCATCAGGAATCACCTCCCGAAAGGCGTCGGTTTAATTAAGAATCATCCTATGTACACGGTGGTTTGTATTTATTTGTGCATATGAGGTGGATAAGCTCCAACAAATGTTTGACCGATCACCATGAAACTTCGTAGATATATGTATTTTTTTCATGGAGAAGATTTTTAAGCTATCCATTTTACTGTAACTTGCCAACAGATGGCGCTGCAGCGCATCAGCTTCTATACCGTTCAACCGATCACCATGAAAATTGGTAAATACACAGATATTTGAACACGAAGAATATTTTCGCGATATCCATTACGTTATATGCACACATGTACCTGGGTTCATAATTTACTGCCCAGCATTTTACAGGGCAACGTTTGTCGACATTACATGTATAAAATGCCAATGTTCTACGGTTTTTTTTTTTTTTTTTTTTTTTTTAAGGATCTGTACCTGTGGCGTTCCGCTTCAACGTCGCCGTCAATACAGCCGATAAAACCAACATAAAAGTCCTGCGAGCACAAGCTTGGCGACTACTGGACGTAGAAGCGGTTGGCGAGGGACGAAAGGAGGCTCGCGAGGGCAGGAAACGACATTGGGAAGAGGAAAGAAAACAAGCGCGGATGCTATTAAAACCACATCAAGCGGAGCCAGCGACATCGACCGAAAACACACACACACACCTCCCCCCTTCCCCTTGCGTAAAAACCAAGCCAGGAATGAATTACGGACCACGCATTGTAATGGATGCGACCGGATCGAAGAACGGCGCATAGGAGGCGAGTTTCTTTTCGGGTAGAAATGTTGGATGAATAGTACGGCGGCGCGGAAACGCCATTTTCTCCGTCGACCGATTCTCCCCTGTGTCCCGGGGGTGGGTGGAGGGAAGTGGGGGAGGAAACGAAAGACATTACCCCGCGGCGACCGCATTCGAAAGCTGATTACGCGTGTGAGAGATGGGGCAGGGTCGTTTCCGTGGACGGCATGGTCGATACACGGCCGGTTTACACACGAGCTTCGCGTCACGCCGGGGGAAGCAGAAAGTACGCATCTTGTTTCCTTTGACGTGAAACACCTCGCGCTCCCTTCCTCACTTCACACACTAACTCATTTTAAGACTGCGTGATCGATAAATAAACGCTGGAACCTCTAAATCAAATCCACGCCTTTTTAAAAGTCAATATGGAAGAGCTACAAAAGTTCAGTACACTTAAAGGCTTGTTATCGAGTTTTGCAGTATTTTCGAAAATATTTTTTTTATTGCTATAGTCATATCAAAATTTTGCTCCACAATTTTTACTCTCATATGTTATAATTTGTAGCGGGATATTTTTTATAAAAATTTACTAAACTGTTTTTTAGATTTCATCACCCAAAGTACCACGTTTTTACTGTCGTGAAAATAAGCAAAAATTAAGCAAATTTTGTTTTTACGAATGGTACATTATTTTTAAAAACGCAGCCACAGTATTGTGTATCATGTGAATGCACACTGACTTCAATTTTTTCAAAGCTCTTGGTTAGAAAACATTTAAGTTATTGTCACCAGTCTGAAAAAAAAATCTCGGGAACAAGCCCTTGAAGCTCACCTACATTACTGGATATTCACAGCTTATTTATTATTTGGGGGAGGGGGTAGTGGGGAGGGCTGGCCTTCCTGCGAATTACAAACGTTTAGAGTCGCGGCAAACCATTTCTGATTGGCAAAACTTACAAAAAGCACTACACCAATAAGCGAAGGAGTGCAACCAAATACGAGTCAACAGTGAAATCTGTCTTACGCAGAAATCTTTTCGCGAAATTCGAGTGTATCTAACAATACGCCATTCGGGTGGTTTTTCTTGATATTTGGGCTTCCTTAAGAAATGCGACTGTGCTGCAGGAAACTGGTAGAATTATCAGTAAACTTTTTATATCAGCCAATATTTTCCGGGCGGGCCGCGATATTGTCCAGCAGTGCCAAACGAGTTCCGAGGTTAAACATAAAGGATCACTACTCATCGTGTACCCGCCAAACTATTGATTTTAGAGGTATAGTTAATTAATGAAACATTTTGTATGGACGTTAGAAGTAATCGTACGTAAAGAAAAACCTGTAGTTTTCTAACTCCGAAATTTCCCTTATTTTATTAGGGTAAGTAAGTTAGGTTAGGTTAGTTCAAGTTAGTTTAGATTGGTTTTGCCTAGGTTAAGTTATTTTACTATTGAGATTTCCATGTTTCGTTAAGTTAGGTAATGTTACCGTAAGAAAGGTTAGGTAATCTAACGAAAAATTGAAAACCAACTGTAAAATAACCGAACCGAACAGAAACTAACCTAAACCAACCATAACTAATCTAATCTAACCAATGTAATCTAACTTAACCTAGCGAAAAATGGAAAATTTCGAAGTTAGAAAACTACACGTACGACTACTTCTAACGTTTCTTAACATATGCATATGCCGTTTGGAGTTCTGTGTGATGTCGGAGAATAATGAGAATTTCACATATCCCTGCCAATTCAATAAGCATAATAAGAAGGGAGCAGCAACATTCGCGTCCTTATTTGGTGACAGACTACACTTTACTGCGCTGTATGTACCCGATCACAATACGTGATTCCATTGGCCAAGAGCCTCTATGTGACGTCATTACGTGTGTGATCGCTTTTGTGAAAGATTGGTCCCGCCACCGCGGAACTATTAATTATTAGTAGAGACATACAAAATTCGTGTTATTTTCCGACAGCTGACTAGACTCTAAGTGACTATAGACTCTTTCGAAGTCTCCCGCTGGCCGATATCGTCGTGACTTGCCGCGGAGAATACTTACACGGTACAGAGGCCCATCTCTGTAAAAACGTAACACACATATTTGACAATCCACGAAAGTTCATGGCCAACTGAACCGCAGATTATGCTCGTTATGTATAGGAAAGTGAAGTTAAGTCTGCTACCAAATGATAACCCGAATTTTGCATGTCTCTAATTATTAGTCGGAAGCATTCTTCGCGGCAGACCAAGACGTTGTCGGCCAATGGAACACGTCGAACGAGACTATAGCCATTTGGAGTCTAGTCTGTTGCCAGAAAATAACAAATTTTTAGGGGCAGGAAAATTTCGCGAATTCAACGATCCGCATGCTAGAAACCACTGCTTTATGCCCCGTCTATTCGTTCATTGTCAGAGTAGCAGCTAGTGGACGAACGGTCGGGGCTTGAGTATGCATGCAGGTCAATGAATTCGCCAAATTTTCCTATCCCTATACATTTTGCATGTCGCTAACAAGTAATAAACAGGGACCAGAAAAAAAAATTCACGCATTTTGTTTTGGGTACAGCCTAGAATTCAAACCACTGTTAAGGCCATGCTCTTTAGCTTCAACGCTATTAGCGACATTAATTTTTTACGTCTAATCGAGAGCAGATATCAAAAATTTGTCTGGCAGTTTTGTTTATAGTCATATTCTCCATGTTGGCTGATTTTTTCAGGGCAATAAACATTATGTGTTCTTCGAACGATTCTTGCAAAGGGTTTGTATTATGAACATAAAAGTTTTTTTTTAGACACGGGGACGAATATTGCCGTATTGCAGAAAACCCCACAATAAAACAAAAAAAAAAAAAAAAAAGGAAGAAAAGCCAGTAAGTTGTAGTCAACAGACATAAAACATACAGATAATTCCTGGAAGAAATTTAGTCACATCCCAGAAGACGACACAAGGGAAAAAAACAGACTAAAAGCAAACGTCGCATCTATTGTCGTCTTGAGAAGCCTACATTTTTATGTTCACAGTGTGGCAACATTGTATGGAATATAAGTCTCCTCTTGCGCTATACATAGAGACTTGAAAAATTCGTGGGTTCAATGACCTGTAGGCTAGCCTCCAAGAATATATGTGTAATCGTGCAGACAGTAGCTGTTTATTAGCTGCCCGCTGACACAGTGAAAGTGAAATGGGCCTGTATAGTTACAGTTTCGTTATTGACTTCCAGGAAGTGTCGAGTAAGTCAACGGCCAATTGTGAACGTGATACAGACCTATAGTTGCTGGGACTCTAGCATGCGCATAAAAGAAAACGCGAATTTTCCAGGTCTCTAGCGATACAGATATCTTACTACCACTGCTCTATAATATTATATATTGTGAGTGGAGACCGGAAAAATTCGCGGGTTCACTGACCTGCACGCTAGCCTGCAAAAATATTTAAGACGTGAAGCAGACAGCAGATGCTCTTTATTAGAGATAGGTAGAGGTACGTCAATTTCGCAGATTCATCTGGCAGCAGCCTAGACTTGTCAATCCTATACACTCAATGGCAACAATCGATTATCTATTGGCTTATAACCGTACAAGCCGGTAGCAAGCGATAGCACATCGCATTATTTCCTTATTTACTACTGGCTTGCAGTAGTCAAACGCGTTTCGTAACAGCCGCCAGCAAGTCACAGACATGACAATGGAGTATACATAGTTGGCATTCAACCTGACCTGGAATGTATCTGCGAAATTTACGTACCTCTAGAGATAGGAAATTTCGGCGAAAATATTTTTGCAGCACTTTGTTTCAGTGCCTTACGTGCGCACCTGCATCTCTGCTTTGTGGTCACTGATTGGATGCCGTAACACCCAGCGTATTGAGGTTAAACCGCAAATCACAGGCGTGATTTGTGGCAGTTATCCGTGTACTGATTGGCACAGTCAAATGAATAACAACTCTGCACAAAAAACTCTTGTCAATGGCCATGAAGTTGAGCTGCAGGTGTGCACGTAAGGCACTAAACAAAGTGGGGCAAACATTTTTTCACCGAAAATTCCTGCCCCTACTCATTAGCTACTTGCTGTTAAAGTGATATATGTCTGTGTTAGTTACGTTTGTATTATTGGCTCAGATTTTTCCAGGAGGTGTCAAATACGTCAAAGGCCAATTGCGAAAGTAACACAAACGTACAGTTGTTGGAATTCCAGCTTGTGACCAAACGAAAAAGCGAATTTTTCAGGTCTCTAATTATGAGCTTAGGTTTAAATCCTGAGCAGTCCCAAGGGCGTAACCAGGATTTCTTTTCCAGGGGTGTTCACTTACACCCCGTACTATGGCGGGGGGCCCGAGGGCGCCCCCCCCCCCGGAAAAAAATTGAATTTAATGTGCAAACTGGTGCTATTTAAGCAGTTTTAGAGTCACAATATTCCATTTAATTGACATAGATTTTTGCGCGATATAATATTTTTAACGATACATTTTTGAAATCTCATTGCTGAATATTAAGAAGTATCGGCTCAAAGGTCCTTTCTTAGTTTCGCCTTTGTTGAATGCCATTGGCTCGATAAATGAATTAGCTGAATGAAGTATGATTTTTTGAATTTCGGGGAGGGGGGTGTTTAAACGCCCTAAACACCCCCCTGGCTACGCCCCTGGCAGTCCTAACATGATTCTACGTTTAATCGACGTTGCATACATAAAATAATAACTGGACGTCGAACACAAGAGGGGGGGGGGGGACTTTCTTCGTGCAGTGTTGCCACAATGTGCGCGAAAAATGTCGCCACACAACATTTAGCCACTAGCTTGAATGTTAGTCCAGGATTCACATGATGTGCTTATATTATGCGGCCGTTTCTGGACATCTCCATATAAAGCCATAACGTCTTAGTGAAGCGTGAAAATCAACATGAAATTACTGTCGAAATTTATCATTGCGCCAACATTTATTTTGAATTGTCGCGTAAAATAAGTGACTGCACCTTTGTTTTAAAATTGATAAATTGATAATTGATTTACATAACGTTGATTACATACATAGACATAGGCAGTGTGTTGAAGTAGCGCTGAAAGAAGAATTCAGCCACATTTATCTTTAACGCACGCGAATACGGCTCTAACTCAAATTAAACATTTTCCATCTTTCGATGTAAGATTGCTCCGAGAACTTTTTTTTTTTTTTTTTTAACAAGTTCCTGCAACTTGCGTTCTAGCTCACCACAGGCAAAAAAAAATCTTAATTTAGAAAACTCCATAGGCGTTCTTTACCAGGATATCTAAGGTGGGGGTTAGGGAAGAGCGTGTTGGCCAGTTCGCGTAAGTTCCCGTGGGGAATGATGATCCGTAATAGGTCGGGTAGTTGGGGGAGGGGGAGGCAGCCACCACTTTCCGTGCAGACTGCCTGCGCCCCGGAGATAACTGGGCCAAAGAAAAATGATTGGGAGGCAGGGAGGGAGGTTGGGTGGGTCGGAGAAGAGGGTACGGAAAACGACGGTGAGCGGGGTTGGGTGAACCTATTCCTGACCCGACCGCTTGGCGGCCAGCTTAGGACCTACCCCTCTCTCCCCCTTCGTTCAAGATACTTCAACCCCCTTGGGGGCAACTCACCCCCTTTTCCATCCCTCAATTCGCCCGCCTCCCCACCCTAGGGACAGCTCGCTCGCCTCGGGCCAACTGGTGCTGGACCAGGCCGATACAATCAATTTCCAGGCGGGGCGCAAGTGGTCCGATATATTGCTGCGGCCCCGTTGTTGAGAGCTGTTTCACAACGCGGAATATACTGCGAGACAGATGAAGTGCCCGCATCTTCATCCCGCGATGCCATGGAAACCCTATTCTCGCCAGCTCTATCTACATCATCGGAATAATACACTCGTTCGCGCTAAGGATATTAAATCGGAAAATACCAACAACGCAGAAAAAAAAATTAACTATATTCGTACGCAGAAGATAAAAACGACGAGGAATCTAAATATGAAGCTGTACACTATTTAAGAAACTTGTGGGAGTAGAAGTTAAACAAAGGAATATGTGTGTACCTTAAATTGTTTACCTTTAGTGTTCAGGTTAGTGTCCTTCTGTATTGTTGGTAACAGTTGATTTGACGTATCGCTGATAGACCCATGCTCTCACTTTTGTACTTATATACATTTTTGGGTTTGTAACTATTCAAATGTAAATATAATAAAATATGGTTGTAGATGGTTGATAATGCCTTAATATCAAATAATAAATAAAATAAATGTAGGCCTACTATCATTAATTACCATTCATGAAACGTAGCACCTCATTAATTTCACCCCGTCAAGGCACGACATATTCTTATTCGACATTAGTTTCGTCTGGTTTCATAGTAAATTTTGACGGAAATAATTATTTTTACCAGTGTATTTCGGTGTGCAACTCATCAAAAAGTAATATTGTAACAGTTGCAAAATGATGACTTCTTCCGAACGAGCCATGTGGAAAAAGTAGAACTCATTCCGAAATTTCTATACCGCCATATACGAACAAAGATGTGCACTGAATATGGGTAGACTAAATCGAAAATTATGAACTCTATCCTCTGTATGATCTGTGGACGTATGGCTATATCTTATTATATGAAAAAAGAAAAATTTTGTACACGAAATAAGTTTACGACCAAAATACGTTAATTATAAGATAGGTTAGGTAGGTCGATGTTATTAGTTTGGTAAGAAATTATTACCGCCGCTGACTACGCTGAGTCGGTAATGGGCACAGAAGGAAAAAAATCGCGAGTTGTCCTATGCATACTCAATATCCGTCTATTCGTTCACTGTATGTTGTACCAGTGAGTAGTAGCTAGTGGACAAATGGTCTAGGCTCGAGTACACACAGGATAGTTGATTCTAACATGAAGGTCACTCCCATCAAGAAATATTCTTTTCCCTTGTAGCGGGTGAACTGTACGCTATCATTAGAGATGATGGTTTATTGCAGGAAAACTTGATTGTATGCTGGGTTTCAACGTACGTTCAGCTTACAAAAATATTACTGGCTTTCGCTTGTACGTAGAACTGTTGCCCTATTTGACTCAGCCTCCAAGAATCTCGCTATAGTAATATTTGATGTCTGTTATTGGTCAGCAGACAGCTGCGTTGTGTCAGACGTACATCACCCTCATACATGTCACCAGAAACTACAGTATTTTCAAGGGTATGTTGGCAAAACACATTTTCCCGAAATACCACTATCTGTCTAATACAGATAAATTCTTCCTTCCGCAATGTTCCTTTTGCACGAGACGTCATTTCAATAGGCGTAGGCATTACTTGACAGAGTATCGATATCAGTGCATCTAGCAACGAAAATTGTCCCATGCCGAAATCGTCCAAGAGAAATTCGATTACCTTCCTAACCTGCAGTGGAATTTACCAAACAGTGCTTCCCATAAAATCCTCTGCAACACATTGCACGCGCTGAATCTCCACGTTTCTTACGACGCGACGTAACAAGGTATACCACTTCTTCGGCATGATGGTCCCGAAGAGGTACTGTGAGAGTCACAAACATGTTAGGAAGAGAAGTGTGTACCACTCGCCCGGAGATAGGCCGTCGACGCAAGCACCACAGGGAAGGAGCGGAGAATTTACGTCGACGACAACACTCATAGAGAACAGATGCAGAAGTACCTACTTCCGGCCACCGCCCAAGACGACCGTTCGTCGGCGCAAGGACTCCTCCCTCCTGCCGACCTTAGAGCCTACCTAGGGAAATAGGCGCATTCTTCCCGCGCGGGTCATCAAGTTCTTCTGGTGCTTTGCAAGTCAGATCGGAGCGGTCCTACCGACGTGTGCGCGTCGCCGTGGTCGACGTACCACCTGCCTTTAGAAGAAGGGTACGTGGTGGTAGGGGGTTATGTATTATTCAATGCAGCCAAAGGTGCAAACGCACGAAGATGGACAACGGCGGCGCCGTAAAAAACATACTCTGTACTGCACCACGACTCAATTCTAACCGCGAAATACATAAAAGGCGCGGACGCGCATGTGGTTTATGGAAGGCAGACTGGTTGACATATCAACGGACAGAACTAGCCGTAGGGCCAAGACACTGTAAATTTAGATGATATTTTCCCCTCAGGGCATAGGCATGTACTAACAAAGAATGTCGCTACGGTCCAAAGTTAACGGGGTGAAAATACTTGGAAAGTGCTAGCTTCCGATGAATCATCGATATAGCTGGAACCCGATGATCAACCGTCGGCTGTGATTTTTGTTTCAGTGAAAAAATTCGATTAATACTCGACTATTTCCAAAATAGTCAAGATATTGAGGTGATATTTACATTTTTGCTTGAGAAAGATGCATACATAAATACACACAATAAATTTTAATTAGATGAAATGTGTTATGATTCTTCAAAATACCATCATATATATGTTTTGAAATAGATTGTAAATAATTTCCGAAAAATCCATAGCTTGTTTGGTATAACACAACGCCGAGAAGGGTAATTTCTAGAAATGTCAAGGATCTGTTCCTATCTATATGTAAGTAAAATCTAACACAGGTAAAAACTACATCGTATTGTAGACGCTAAGTGTAGCTATGCATATTAAAAAAAAAACTATCATTTCATGAATTTCGTCTTCACTGAGATGTAAAAAAAAACGAACATACCGGCCATTGACTCTATAGAATTTTCTGGCTTTAATTTTGACACACAATTAGATTTATTTCAGACTCTGTGTTTTAGCTGTCACGTTACAAGAAAAGCAACACCTCACGGCAGTCAAATGTGACCACACGATAATGGTTTCCATTGTACAACGTCTTAAACGACTAAATTGGCTGAAACGAGATCATGCATTGCAGAGTGTGTAATTAACTTAGCCAAAATAAATCTTTCTTTATGGTATCACCTACACCCACACAACACATTAAAATAGTTTATGAACTACACTGAAATTTTTTTTTTGTAAAATCACACACATTTTCTGGGCAATTTTTCATTTTTGTATCAGTTAATTTTAAAAAACTACTACAATGTGTGAAATTTTGTACTAATGTTTCAAGACATGGGATTAGGGCTACACGTTCCTACTAAAAATCATAAAATCTGCAGTTTAATAAAACAAACATGTACATGATAAATTACACATTTTTAAATATGTGTAAAAACACATCAATGTAGTGCAATTGCTTTAAAGGAAAACTTGGCCAGTAGCATTTGCGCACATAATTACAGGTAGCAACAGCTATTCTTGCATAAGCAATGCCAAAAAACGCGTATGCTTATATGGGTTGATCAGTTTTTCTTTATCAATTCAGACTTCTAATACACTAAGGAAACGATAAATAACAATTTTTTTTTCGTAAATGGTTGTAACATAATTCTTAAAGTAGGCCTACTTATCATATTGAGTAACAAGACAACAATTCAGTTAAATAAATCGTGTCACTGTTAATAAAAAAGGTTAATTTTGTCGCTTATTTGTTACAATAAAAATTTAATTATAATAAAAGGCAGTTATTTTCAACATATTAAGGTTGGTTATTGTTTTATACTGCAACGAACAAATTAAATCAATAGAAATGTAATCTAAAAATGAATTTTCTCTTGTCATAATGCATGTTTTCACATAGAGCTACCGAAAATGTTACCTTGCTTCTAAGTCTAAAATGAGAAAAGTAATTTATTCATGCTGTAAAAATATATTCGCACACTAAACACTGAAATAAAACAAATGACCTGCAATTAAAATGGGAACATATAAAATACATGAATATGAATTAGGAAATGAGACATGCATAATTATTAGCTGGGAGTATGACCGTGTTTAATAGTTAAAAATTACTCAAACATTATCATTTTATGATTGATATAATACGTTTCATTGAATTATAACACTCCATAACAGTTGTGAAGCTATCTATTAAACACACATTGCCGAGAAAAGGACACATAAAATTTAGGATTTTTGTCACGTGAATCAACATTTAACTTTTAAAACAGGAATTCATGTACCCACATGAACGTAAACAGACTAGTACATAAACACTGGAATACCTAGCCAATCAGATGTCTTTACAAGAAGACGGTCAAACTTCCGTAATATTAATGTTTTTGTCAACAACTAAGTTTATTTCTATATAATCCCTAGTTAGCGCTTAAAATTTAAAATTGCACTTCAGGTCGAAGCTATAGATTGGTAACTAAAGGGTCGTAGATTTGAATCCCAACAGAAACTTGAATTTTCAGATGAATTATAGGAATCTAAAAGGGCAGTTATAAGTGTACCGAAAGAGCTTTGCAAAAAAATTAATGAAACTGTACGAAATACTATTTTTAAATATTGTGCTTGTAAAATCACCACAACAGTTAACACCTATTTTTATTTGACGGCATGTATAATTTGGCACAAGCATCGTGTAAGAGTAGTGATTCAGTGGCCTGGTTAATATACGAATATGGTTGGTATTATATTCTATGATGAATTGTAAAACTTCAGAAACAATGTTGGTATTAAAATACAAGTATGTTGACGGAAACACTGTTGCCACGTACATGTGTAAAACTACACAAACTATTTTACAGTGTATTTAACAACTTATAAGCGAGCACTGGCATATATCATATCGCCAGTAATAACTTACGTCATTTACAAGCAAGTAACACGATTGCAACAATATTTTTACAATACCAAGAGATAAATATCTGCATTAACTTCATTCGTCGTTCGAAACTCAACGTTTGCGGAACATATTATGTTTTGCAACTTGAAGAAATCACAACGTCAGTACTCACTCACCAATTGTTGAATACTTGTGAAAGAACTAATTAATTTAATATAAAGGTGTGGGCGTGATAGGCAGCGCGAAACAAGTTAACTACCCATACTACAATGTATGCTCTCGATTTCAGCAATATTACTACTTTAGGGCAAGGAATTATGGGAATCGTCAAAGTTTGGTTACCATTGACTACCGCAATAAGTAGTGTTCCTTTAGCACTTTAGTTAACAATAGATAGCCCCAAATATGGCCTTAAAAACTAAAACCATAGTCTGGGACGAAAGTACTATAGCGCACAAGATATGATTTTAGAAGCTTTAAATAGGACTCTGCAGGATATAAGGAGTAATAAAGAAACTCGACGATTGACGTAATAGCGACAGGAAGTTAACGACAAACTTTATCAACGATGCGGAAGGGAACACATGCGCATGGATAGAGCCACTGATTTTTGGTGAAAAATAATTTGCACCAAATTGTTTAAATACTTTACATGCACATCTGCAGGTCTGATTCACGGTTATTGGCAAGAGTGCATTTGTGCAGGGGCGTAGCTCATTTGACTGTGACAATCTGAACAAGCTTCAGCACTACAAGACTGCGATATGTTGATCGAATCCTCAAGACGCTGAGGGTTGAAAATATCTTATCACTGACCATGAAGCAGAGCTGCAGGTGTGCACAAAATATATTGAAACAATTTCGTACAAGATTATATTCATAAAATTAAATGGCTTTACTAATGTGACCAAGGCGACAATTTTTTTTTTTTTTATGTTTCTGTTTAGTTGCTAAAACCACAAATTCCAAGGCAAATCTTAGCGGTGAAGTGTCTGCCAGTAGTTTTTAAACCACTCAAAATATAAATAGGTAACATTCCAGAAAAATACAGCATAATTACTGTGATCTTTGAAAGAATTGTGCAATGCGAGTGCATGACTGGATGTAGTTTTTTAAACATGCTTCATTGCGATGCAGATGTCTGTGAAAGAAAATTACAGATAATAGGAAATCAAAGAAAAGAGCGTCATTCCGAGGGTCTTACAGTCAAATCTCCTGTGAACAGCAAACAGATTAAAAAGTAGTTCCACTCTGCTTATTTCTATTTTAATATTCTCTGTAGATTTGTTTGGCAGACATCAGCATCGCAATGGAGTGTGTACATAAAGTACATCCAGTCAGCATCATTACTATCCCGGGATGAGTTGTGTACCATAAACAGTGACTAAAATTCAAGAACTACTAAATGTTTCAACATGTTAGCCACAAACATGACAAGCCTATGGAATTGTCATACAAACGAGTGGTTCTAAAGAAAAATTACCAAGCAGCAGTCATCAAGGACACATTTTTTAAATAAATCGAATGAAAATACTGTGTGTAAACCAAAATATCAGTTCAATACCCAGCTGAACTTTTAAAAACTCGGAATCCACCGGGTCTCAAATACCATAGGCTTAATACTGCATGTGAGAGCTCCGGTTATGTTGCTCAGAAATTTAAAACTTCCAAAAGACTGTAATGACAGTTGGCTACAAATAAAATTTCTACATCTCAGTTTAGTACGAAGTAACTATTTTAACTGTACAGTATACGTAGAAACAGTAATTGTGTTGCAAATTCCATTCATTTCAAATGATCTTCCTTCTGAATTCAAAGTTCTCACTCAATGTGTGCATTGGTAGCTGACGAGTCACAGGGAAACACACTCAAATTCGCAGGAGTTGACTTGAACACAAGAATGTTCTCCGACGGTCAGGTTAACTTGCCGCGCTGACGAGTTAGCATTTCACACAGTCTGGTTGTTTTAATGCCACACTCAAGGAAAGTAAGCATGTATGTGTAAAAATAAGTATTGTATAATGCTTAACACACATTACTTCACGATCAATTATAAACACACATACCAAGCAGTCGAGATTATCTTATTGTGTAGATGCATTTGATTTAAGTTCTTATTTTAAAATACAAATCTTGTTTCAGAAACATATGTAGTATTAAAAAATATACTTTAACAAGAACTGGAATTCCAAGCAGACAAAGTCGCATTAACAAAACATTGTCTGGCGCTCACCAGCAGCCTAAAAGCATGCAGGCAAAACAATGTTCTAAATGACCCAAGTTAGCACTTACCAGAGCCAGCACCAACGTTTAAGATGAACATGACTACAGCCAGAAGTTCAACTTACCTGAAACAAAGAGAAATACCTTATTAGCATACTACAAAATACACAAATATTAAAAAAAATATATATGTATAAATATGAAAAGTGACAATTACTGACATATCGAAGTACAGCAGAAACTGCTGTACCTATAATCTCAAAATTTTAAGGAGAAGGGGAGTTCCTTAAGAGCGTAGACTCACACTAAAAAGAGCTCGTTCAAAATTTGACCCCTGAGGGAGTAAAAAGGAATGGAATGTGTTTTGGACAAATCTTTGATATACCACGAACCTGTCAGGATTTAGAGATGCTTATTACTTCAGTTTATTCGAAGGAAACTTTATTTAGGATTTTTCAAACACTGGCCCCTAAGATGATGAAACAATATGAAACGTGTTCTTGGTTAATTCTCGATATCTATCGAACTCGTTGAGATATCAACGTGATTTGGGCTTCATAACACATGTTAAAACCTGGAAAGCAAGAAAGAATTATTCGAACTTCTGCCCTCAGGTGTGAAATAGTTTGAAATGTGTTTTTAATTTATCGTTTAAATAGCTCAACCCTAATGATCTATAGCTGTGATTTTGACTTTAATATTATACACACATAAGTGTCTAGAAAGAATTTTCATGATTCTTCCATGTTCGACCCCTTACGGGACGATAAGACATGTTCTAGCGGAATACAAAATATATCTTAAACCCGTATAAATAACTCGGTACTGTAACAGCTGAGCTTATATACTGTAATATAAATTGCCATTACCATGGTATTCGCATTTCAAGACTCAAAATACTAATTAGGGGGGGGTGTTTTTTTTTTATTTGTGAACTGTTTAAGTAGCAAAAAACAAGACTGACAATCGATAAATAATTTGTAGAGAGAGTACTTCTTTACAACCATGTTGATACTTAAACGTCGTAAATTCTCAACATGCACACACAGCTATGGTTATAAATAATGCCCAAGTACAGTTTCTAAAAGTGGCAGATATATACTTGAGGGACGCCTGTGCTAGAGGTCGCCGTGGTCGAGGGGTCAGACCTCTCGCCTCCCACCAAGGCGATCTGGGTTCGATTACCGAAGGGGTCGGTCCCCAGATTTTCGCACGTGGGAATCGTGGCGGACGATGCTGTTGGTCGGCGGGTTATCTCGGGGATATCCCGTTTCCCACGCCCTTTCATTTCGGTACTGCTCCAAACTCACCTCATGTCACCCCTCACCCGCACTGAAGACCTCGATGTTAAGCGCTGACCAAAATCTTTCACTCACTCATGTAGCCTGCTCCTAATGGTCTACTACTAAGCTCTATATATAAAAACTAGCTTTCCCTTTGCGACTTCGCCCACGTGTACTATAGAAAAGAGTAACTAAATTTTAATAACAAATTAATTGATGGTGTTACTATATTCTCTGTATACCTTTATAACAACAAATACAAACAGCTTTATCCAGTCCACTACGCTGAGGGTACTTTAATTGCAGAACATCTTTGTTTTTAATTCATCTTTATTTCTCTACAAAATAGCTACCCGGCCGCGGCTTTGCCCGCGTGAAATTATGTAATACAAACAGAAACTCTGGATAAAATATGTGATGAAGGCATTTAACAGCTAGCGTACTCAATAACAGTGAACTATAAATTGTATTTGCTCAGTGAAAAGAGCGCACGCAATATGCTCGTATGATGTCATGTCATGTCCCATCGCAAAGACTTGCACAGGATACGAACCCGTAACCCCACCCCTCCCACATCACAAACTTTGTACAATACCCGAGTGAATACTTAAAGGCAGGCCGTAATAATACTTTCGTATGTACGGGCTACAGTACAAAGAGGTTTTATTTATGGTGGGTTGGAAAAAAAAAAACCGCAACTCCACAGACTTAACTACAAATTATTCAAGACAGGCCATGAGAGATATTTCGCGTGTACAGGCTATAGTCCAAAGAGGTTTAACTATAAGCAAGAAATAAAAAGGAAACAAATTTTGAACTATTTCAGGTGTTACGAAAGATTATTCTTAAACACGTTTTATTTTTTATATGCTTTCAAGGACGAATTTCCAAAAATCGTTAAATTACATGTTTAGGTATTTACTTATGTTTCATTATAAGACAAAAGCCACCTCGATATCTCTAACGGTTTAGGTGATACGACTGATTAATCAAAAAACTGTTTTATTTTTTTTACCGGATTTCAAAAACGAATTTTGAAAAATCCTGAAATTACTTTTTAGGTATTTGCGTAAGCTTCATTTTAAAGAAAAAATCACTTCGATATCTCAGGTGGTTTAAGAGGAAGAGAGGATTTACTGTAAACGAATTAAACGGCTTTTCACCTCCTTAATATAAAATTTTCGAAAAATCCTGAAATATGTTTCTAGACATTTGTATTTGCGACCTAACGAAGTGAATAAGACGACGATAGCCCGTCGGGTTCGAGAAATATCAAAGATTTGCAAAAAATATATTTCACCCCGTTTCACCACCTTAATAGCCGAATTTCAAAATTTCCTTTCTTAGTGCGCGCCTACGCCACAAGGGGAAACTTCCCTTAAAATTTCACGTTTCTAGGTCCAGTGGTTTGGGCTGGGCGTTGATGAATGAATGAATGAATGAATGAATGAATGAGTCAGTCAGTCAGTAAGTGGTGCACTTCCTTTTATATATATAGATATAGATGAACACTGACGGACTGACTGACATATCAAACTGCAGCCCAAACCACTGGACCTAAAATCGTGAAATTTTTTGCGTGGGTTCCCCTCAGGTCGTAGGCGAGCACTAAGAAGGGATTTTTCTAAATTCGACTTATAAGGTGGTGAAAAGTGGTGAAATGTATTTCCGAAGAAACGTCTATAGAGATCGAACCCGACGACATATCATCGTGGTTTTTACTTTAATAAGACACTCGTAAAAATTAATATTGGTCAATTTAAGGATTTTCCGAAATTTAACATTTAAGGGAGTGAAAATACCTTAAATGTGTATCGATATCTAACGAATCCTTCGGGATAAAGAGTTGGTTATCACTTCAAAATGTTGCTTACGTAAATACTCAAAAAGTAGTATTAGGGTTTTCTTAAATTCGACGCCCAAGCAGTAAAAGGGGTAAAATATGTTTTTTTATGATTTGTCTATATCTTTGAAACAGAATTGGCTATCGTCGTGATTTTTACTTCAATTGGTTACGTATACATATGTCTATGACAGGACTCCAAGAGGTTTCGAAATTCTTTAATTAAGGAGGTGAAAATACGTGAAATGTGTTTTCGATTATCCCTCCATATCTATCGAACCAATCGATATATCGAAGTGCCTTTAGCTTTAGATTGATGCTTTCGTAAATATCCTAAGTACCATTAAAATATATTTTCCGAATTCGGCCCTAACCTGTTAAAAAAAGGGGTAAAATGTGTTTTCGACTCACAAACGATATATATCGATCCCATTGATATTTATATAGCGACGTGATTTTTGTTTAAGATTGAAGCTTACTCAAATACCTTAAAATAAATTTCAGGAATTTTAGAAATTCGCCACCTAAGGAGGCGAAAAGGGGTGAAAAGTGGTGAAAAGTGTTTTCAATTAATCGTCGATATATCTTGAACCCAGCGGGCTAATGTTTGTTTTTCACGTCCACGAGTCACCAATAAAGTATTCTAAAATATGTGATTCAGGTTTTTTTTTTCGAAATTTACTCTCTTAGATGGTTAAAATACCATGAATGAGTTTTAGATAAATCCTTGATATATATCGAACCCGTCGAGATATACAATTGATTTTTGCTTCAGGGTGATGATTACAGAAATGATCGCAAAACGGTTTTAAGATTTTTCGAAATTAGATTTTTGAGTACTGTGCAGGGGTGATAATGTGTTTTTGTAAAGTGAATGATCGATTTTGATTCGACTGAACGGGCTAGCGATGTGATGTACACTTTAATTGGATACTTATACAAACGTCTAAGATGTAAATTAAAAATATTTCGAAATTTGATACCCAAAAGGGTGAAAAAGCACAAAATTTGTTATCTATCAACCCACGATATCTATCTAACCAGTAGCGATATTGAGGTGTTGTTCGCATCAGAGTGATGCTTACGTTATGTATTAAAAAATTTAATTATGTTTTTTTACTTTATACAATAACGTGAAAATTAAGAATAAAACTAATTTGGTCAACATTCAAGGCAGACAATCCGAAAAGCAGGAACGAGCAGCGAGAAATAACCTATACAGGAGTTTCACTGTCCAGTATCCTATAGAGACGTTGTGTTGTACAACCTCTATGAGCCCAGGATACAAATATTTTAATTATTTAAATTAAATTTTATTTTAATGAATTATTTCGTTGTAACGTGACGCAGTTCTTTGTTACTCAGGTCTAAATTCCGGGAGGTTCTGGGCTCGAATTCGGTTAAAAGCTGCGTGCGAACGTTCAATTCTGAAACAAAAACTACAAGGCAGATAGAATTAGTGCGATTTGCATGTAGTCGTTTAAAAGGGGTAAAATTGCAGTTCGCATTCCATCCACTTAGGTTCCTCTACAACATCAGCTGACATTTATATCATCTCACTAATCTCAAATTTGGGGCACCAAATACGTTTCCGCGAAACCTTTACCCACTGAAACTTTGTAATGGCAATAAAGTTCAA
>PNEQ01091279.1:103366-119194 GCA_003012365.1 Medauroidea extradentata | reverse complement strand
AGGGAAAAACTTAAGACTGATTTTCGCGTGGACAGCTATAACTACTTATCCTGCTGCAGAATTAGTTCAACTAGCCGCTTGGACATTCTAACACTTGATGACTGATGTACCAATCTTGTGTACAAAGAGGTTTTTCAATTAAAGTAAATATTATTAGATATGTATTATACTCGCAAGCAAAGCCGCGGGGGACTGCTAGTATGGCATACAAGAGGTCATTGAATAGAAGTATAGATTAGTTACTACGGGAAAGCCGTAGGCGGACAGCTACGCACGTGTGTGTGTAAATGGGCGAGTTCAAAATTTTAAACGTGGATTGAAGCTGAATTCATGCTTGTAAATCATCGCGTTAGACATGTTTGATTATGTTCTAGCCAGTCGTAATGGAAGACCTAAAATGGGTTCATGCGTAGAAAGAATGCTATCTCCAATTAGACACCACGTCGAGTAATTTTCGAATAATATGTTATCTGGCGAAGGTCTGCACGTCCTCAGTGGAGGGATAGGAATGCTGTCCTTGCCTCCAAGACGAGATGTGACTAAGTCACCTGTGTACGCCACTGAAAGAACGCCGGTACCACTGGCTTTTGTGTGTACCACTCACCGCCGTCTTATGTGTCCACAATACCCCGGGCACGTTCAATGTACCGTCACTGAGTACACGTGTTGTTGAAAGGAAAATGTCTCTGCACTTTTGACATACTCTTTGGTGAGCCGCTAGATTGCACCCTGGTCGTCACTACACTGTAAAATATTATTTGTAAACTTAGCACACCGATGTGTAGGAGTGTTAAGGACGTTGGATCACTAAAAATTTAAAAGTTTATATTTGTGCCAAATATTGTTCAACTTTTACACATAAGATAACATGTCGTTTCCCCAAATAAAAAAAATTAGGTCTCATACTTTCAGCATAATCACCTATCAAAGTCGCAAAATGGCAGTTGCGGTGTAGCCAAAATAATAAAAAATAATTAACTTGCAGAAACAAGAAAATTCATATTAATTCTTAATGATGTGAGCTACTTTAAGACACTTTTGTAAACAAAAAGCGATACATTTTTGTATTTTAAAAAATTTAATGAAAATTAGTAAATTTTTGCATAACTTTGACTTTTGCCTACTACTGAAATTTTCAAAACTAACTTTTGTCATAAAATGCATTGATACACTGACTATTAGTTACTGTAATTTTGAATTTATTAGTTAATTACTTATTTTTGATTTTGGCTACACCGCAATGACCATTTTGCGACATTGATGAGTGATTATGCAAAAACAATGGGGCCTAATTTTTTTTTTATTTTGGGAAATGACGCGTTATCTAATATGCAAAAGTTGAACAGTGTTTGGCACAAATATAAAAAATTTAATTTTACGGGTCCAACGCCCTTTAGAAAGTAGGTATGGTAAAGTTGTTTCCCACGTATTAACAGTAATGTACCTATATATTTTCAGGCAACAGTAAAATGTATACTGTCGGTACCAATCTTGTACAATAATTTAAAACGCTGATATTTGCTCTATTTACAAGCTGAAGCATGTTAAACGTCCCATAATGTGTTCGGGATAAAAACTTACAGTACTATTTAGGAAGGATTTTCTTCTTTACAGTTACTCAACGCTGGAGCTCTGTACCCTCGCACAAATTTTGTCTTCCAGAATGTCAGCTGATACATAAGACTCAAAACTATAATATAAAGAATTGACTAGAATAAAGCCAGTTGCCAAAAACGTGCGCCCGTTAAGTGAATACAATATAACTGAAGCCCAATAAAATGGTTCGATCACACGTAACGTGATCAAGAAGCAATTGTGTTCATACGAGAAATTTACGACCATGCTACATAAGTATTTTTTTTTATTTGGTACAAGAAACTAGAACTATTTTTAACACAATGCTGAGGAAAAGTTCGAGGCTAAGTGCAATTATACAATGCACGAATAAAACCTACGTAGGTCTCTTGTGAAATAATGCTGAGTTCGCCCATACACACACACACACACACACACAGATTGATTTTGGCGTATTTTCATAAAAACGTATGTATAACTTTTGGCGAGAAAATAAAAAAGAAATTATTACTACGAAGTTATGTAGCTATGAATGAATATGTATTTATATAAAAACAATGTAGATATTCTTTGATATTAATATTAGGCTATTTTTTAATATTATCAAAATTCTTAAGAAAATACCATATACTATCTTACAGAACACTTATTTTTAATTTACTGATATGTCTGCTGAAGCGTATTTGGATTTTCGGTAAGAAACAAACTGCAGTGCCATAGTAAAAAATAAAATATCGTGATTTTTTTCCTTTTAAGTGCGCTGGGTACATTTTTACAGCCTAGTAGTCAATTTATGTCTCCAGATTTTAGACAGTCAATAGTGACAGAAAACATAAAGTCTAGACGATAGTATTCGCTAACTGAACGAGAAAATAGTTTGCCAGAGTGACGCATTCGTTTTGTGTAATCTCTTGAGCCAGAATCAAATATGCAGAACTTCGGTGTAATAGATTTAGCGTCACAAGTACGTCACTTGACATAAAACTGTATCGTAGGATTGCCTCTTCTCAAAATAGTTGCTGATCATGTAACGCCCTTTATTGGAGTTATTTATAAACCACGGCCTCTTGCGGTGGTAGAGGATTTAACCTCAAGGCTTGGTTTCCCGTGGAACATACCCTGCAAACGTGTGCTCGAAGCGCGGACCCCTTTGTCGGCGAAGCCACCCGCGATCTCTACACCTCTCCGCGAATCATAACTCACGCATCTGTCGCCCGGCTGTAATCTGCAGATGTATCGATCCTGGGGACACAAGTCGCGACACCCCTCCCCCGGCCAACCCCACTGCACCCACCCCTCATTTCAACATGGGAGAAGGCCTGGAAGGGGGAGGGGAGAGACGCGGGAAAAATCCCATTTCTCTTGTTATATTTTTCCATTACTTTCTCCTCCGCGCCCATCCCTCGTCTTCGCTTAATATCCGAAAGCGGCGGGCGCGCGGAACTCGGGACAGCATCAACATCATTTTCGCTCGCGAATTCCCAAGGCTGTTGGCAAGTCCAACTTTCTTTCTTTATTCCCCCCTTCCCTCCAGCACACCACCCCCGCCCCACTCATATTTTCTCTCCTTCCCGCTTTGCATCGATAAATCATTCGAGGCCTTGTCCCTGAAAAAAGAAGCCTATATTCCAAACTTTTGCCGAACGTACAAATTCCGATACCCATTGGAAATCGTTATTTCCCAGCAACAGGGGAACCAACTATAGCTCCGATACCAAACACGGCCTTCTTAATACAACACGCACTGTCCGCTCTGTATTTCTGTATTGGGAAATAATTTAGTTAACGGGTCAACTTACAACGTTTCTCAAAGAAAATTTATGTAGGTCAAGGGTGCCGGGTGCCGTCGGTCTCCTCCAGACTATTGCCTCGTCGAGAAGCTGATGAGACTTTTGTGTACCTTAAGAGTGAATGATAGTCACCATATTGGATTTTTGCATTTTGTGTCATAACTTTTCATCTGGGTAAACTTTTGGAACTTTAGCCTAACTCCGGAATAAAATACATATTGAGAGAATTTTAGACACCGTAAACATTTTTTTTCGTTACTTTTGTTACAGATCGAATTGCAGTTAAGAAAGAGATAAGAATTTTCTATCAAAAGGTTATATTTAAGTTCCCTGAATTTAGCCAAAAAAAGGTTACGACACACAATACAAAAATTCAAGATGGTGACTGACACTCTTTAAGACGAGTCCTCGACTGGCGCATGGACGGCATTGCAGAGTGTCACGCGTTTTCTTTTTTACGCGAAACCGTTTAACATATTCATATTATGTTTATCTACGAAAAGAACACACACTTGATACTATGCTTCTAAGTTTTCAAAAATTTAGTACGCTTGTTAGGAACATTGTTTTCGGGCCTCTCAAATGGCTAAACACTGCTGTTTAGATAGCTGTAACTCCGAAAATACAAACTGAATTCGTAAAGTGTAACGCGAGAGGCAGGCGTTTGCCTTTATTTATACTATCTAAAAAAAAAAATTTAGGTCACCGCTGAAAGTCCCATAGGATAGAGATTACGAAGAAAACCTTGCACGCCAGTTTGGCGCACTGTGAATAAAGACTCCTCTTCACAGTATATTATACGTTTACTTGGCAATGCCGATTGAAATGCAACAGCACATAGTAAAATGTAAACAAAATATATTCAACTATGTGGGTTTCGTTAATGCTAAAATTTAGGAATGCAGACACAACTTAACTGTAATAATAAGATTTTTTTTTTTTTTTTGGAAATAGAAAAATAAAAAATCTTCCAGAACTCGAACAGAGGAAATTTCCCTATCTAATACACTTTCGTGTCCAGAAATCCACATTTAGCTTCATAGCTAAACTATTCTGCGAGTTCTACTGCACTTACTTCAACTAAGCAATGATAATGTTGCAAGGAAATATATCGCACGAATCGAATTTGCTGTAAACCAATATTTTAAAAGGAAAGTTACCACTTTGTTGTTAGTGTAAATAATTTTCTTCTGCTGCCGATTTTAGCTTCGTACGTAAAAACTACGGACTTTAAGTTTATAGTTACAAAATGTTACGTACGTGAACATGTTAATAAACTATGGTATAATGCACATAAACGGTTCAACAGATCGTCAATGTGTAAAAGGTAGTAGGTGAAAGTTATATGCCAGGATAGAAGGCAATCGAAATGTTAGGCAGCTCAAACGTTTTCACAGAAGAACCCTTGCTAGGCCTTATCAACAACAGAATTTCAACTGCTCGACATAGGTCTGGAAACTTTTTACACAAATCGGAGGCCGTTCTTGGGAAATTCGTAAATTAACCTTTAATCTCTATAGATATGTGCATAAGTAGTGCTAAATGGGAGTTAACATTTTAATGTGAGACACTTGTTTGGTTAAGCATTTATTTTCTACAAAAAACAATTTTTTCTCGAAGGACAACTTGGACCCGTTGCTAGAAGCGAGTTTTATGTTCGCTGCGAGACTCTGCATTAGCCGCTGCAGTGCCGTCAGGTCGGAGGTTACCGTACAAGACAGGATTCCATTTCATCAGCACACGCTCGCGCACGCACAGCAACACCGACATCCTTACGAGAGACTACCAACTTCTGCCGGGGCAATTTACCCAACCCAATTTGCGCCAAGAATACACCAGGGCATAAAAGGTTACGTTGGCGCCAGCCCCTCCTTTTCCTTCTTTTCGCCCTTAACAAAGAAACATTATATAAAACAAGTTTCGTGATGTGGTGCGCGCGCGCGCGCGCCCATGTATTCCTATCCTCTCCCACCATTCGCCGTCTTCGCCATCCACTCGGAATTCCTCATCTCTTCGCCAGCCTCCGCGCAAGCTCCCTCGACGCCGGAGGAAGGAAGAAAGAGGGAAGAAACTGTCTACTATCAATAACCCCGCAGCCCCGAGGAGACGAGCAGGAAGGAAAACGAGAGGTAGAAGGCGACAAGGGGGAGGCCAGCAATTTGCCATACAGCCATCAAAACAAGCCCGTGGGGGGTCCCACCCACTATCCTCTTCATCAGAATCCCCAAGGGGGCATGGCCCAACACCGCAAAACACCCCCCTTCTCTTCCGAACCTCTCGTGACACACACACGCGGCTTATCTGCCGCGCAAACCCTCCGTCAGGTGGCTGCTTCAAGTCGCGGCTTCGCATCCACCAGTGCTGCCTCCCGGGCAAGGGTAATTACTTCACCAGCTTATTACCCCGCTGTTATTCACTCGTCCTTCTTGTGTGCAACAAACCGCGAGGAGACAACAAGCGTAGTTTACGTCCGGTTGTTGTTGAGCAAATAAACTGAGACCCTGAAACTGTCTGTCCTCTCTGTGGCAGTACCACATCGATGTCTATCTTACGGATGATTTCATGACAGTTCTGTTAGGATTTTGTTATGTCGTCTGGTGTGAATCATCGCATGGGTTCCAGGATATATCTAGTTCCTAATATTCTCTCATCATCGCTACAGGTCGCGATAATGTTTCGTGCAACAACATACCCTTGAAAACGCTGAGTTTATTGAAATACATGTGGTTCGGTGATATATTTCTGACACAACGTAGCTGTCTGCAGATCAATAACATGCATCAAATAATACAATACCAGGATTCTTATTTGCTCAGTCATATAAGGCAACAGTTCCAAGTACAAGCTAAAGCCAGTTATCGTCCGGTAAGCTGAACGTGTGTTGAAATGCAACGAACAGTAATTCCCACGACTAACCATCATCTTTAACCATCACTCGTTTGGTCAGTTAAAATATTGCTTCAGAAAATTAAAACACTTGATGTAATTATTGGAATGGAATTTACAGCTGCCAAAAGAGTGCACTTTTTTGTTAGAGAGACTATACCTGGTGACGTTGGAATATGGTGAGAAAATTTTCTGACAGCGTTTTTTTATAGCAGTGTAACGTGCTGTGCTTTGTGATTTGACGATATGTGTTTAGCATTGTGTAGCAGTTTACAGACGAATCACAGACGCTGCGTAATAGCAAAAATGAATTAGTATTGTCCTAGTCAAACAAGTCTGTAACAAAAGTGAGCGACTGAGTGAGAGATTTTTGGCCAGCACTTAACATAGAGGTCTTCAGCGCTGGTGAGGGGTGACATGAGGTGAGCGTGGAGCGGCACCGGAATGGAAGGACGGGGGAAACGGGAGATCCCCGAGAAAACCCGTCCACCAAAGACATCGTCCGGCACGATTCTCACATGTGAAAATCCGGGAACCGACCCTGCCGGAAATCGAACCCGGATCGCCTTGGTGGGAGGCGAATGAACTGAACATTCGGCCACCGCGGTCCCTTGTAACAAAGAACACCGTCGGAAATGAATAAATTATTGAAGCCTAACAAACAAACATCTCTTTCCGCGATAAATCAACATCCCTAACTATACCTGATCCAGAAGGCTCACCAAGCGTAACTT
The DNA here is from genome assembly GCA_003012365.1 of Medauroidea extradentata. Classification (NCBI taxonomy): domain Eukaryota; kingdom Metazoa; phylum Arthropoda; class Insecta; order Phasmatodea; family Phasmatidae; genus Medauroidea; species Medauroidea extradentata. The sequence continues at coordinate 112,209 of PNEQ01091279.1, read as the reverse complement.
TTCAAATCTATGTAATGCCGTTCTTAACAAGACCCACCAGTTAGTCCCATTCAACCAGTCAATTAACAGGGCTGCAGAGCTTAGAAAAGCTCCCAGCCGGACGGAAGCAGTCGAACGCAACTGCCAGAAAGGGATACGCCCTTTCCAACCGTGGTGAGGAAGTGATTACCGTGCAGCAATGTTTAAAATCAAATGACTCAGCAACGTTGGCATTTATAATATATTTCAAAGATACCCGCAACGAGGATGAATTATAAAACGATATATTTTGGGCAAAAAGTCAATGCAGTACTATGACGTCACAGAAAATCAATAGTGGTACAAGAAAACAAAATAAAAGAAACGAGCTACGTATGGCTTTAGTCAACACACACATTAAAAAATGAAAAATCCCGTAAATAATTATGTAAAATCACTGTTCTACGAAAAACAAATACATTAGAGAGGAGAGTTGTTCAGTATCATTACGCGCATTGAAGAAATTGTTTCTACATAACAGCTTTATCACAATTATCAAAATTTAGATTTCAGACCAATACGAAACTCCCCGAGTCGTGCAATGATCTCTGCTGCAGTATTTCCTACAGTAGAATGACCACGTCATTGTTCTAAGCCCCATATTTACAGCCGTACGACAGAAACACTGTGCGCCAGAGCAGCTTGTTTCGGTTGAGAGCAGTGTGGCCACAAGGTGCGTGCGTGTATGTCGTCATTACGTGGTTGCATTAAGGGAGTTCAAGCTGCAAAAATGCTTAACTTTATATTTGTACGACACTGTGTTAATTTTGTAGACGTTACTTATTGCTATATTTTCCTTTTGTGGAAATTTTGTTTCTCTCATAGTCATCCCACAGCGGCACGTCAAATATCAAAATGTGCATGTTACGGGAACATACAAATAACAAAAACCAACAGACTTACTCAAATAAAAAAAAAAAAATTCACACATACATTATATATGATGGAGGAAATGCTAAAATATTTTAAAATACAATAAAAACATATTTATAGTTTTTTAACAATTACAGTTAATGAAAGCTATATACATAGTTTTATGAATTCCTTAAAAAATACAAAGGAATTTCGTTGTGTGGTTTTAAATGTTTTAGCATACGGGCCATAATACCTAATTTTAGTGTCAATTATATAATCATAGTAAGTTTGGTATTTGTTATTTGCATGTTCCCGTAACTTGCTAATTTTAACTTTAACTTACCGCTATGAGAAGACTACGAGAGCTACAAACTATTCATAAGTGTAAAATGCTGTGACAGATAACGTCTAAAAAAACTAACACTTTGTCGTACAAATATAAAATTACGCACTTTTGCCACTTGAACGCCATTAAGTCGGCCGCCTACAACGCGCTTCAAATAAGTCGCAGTGTGCTCGTAAACAGGTTTTTTTCTATGTAACTATTCCACGTGTGCCCAATGTACCAACGTATGAAAAGAAAACACACTTCAGACATCGTCGGATTCTCATGTTAAGGCGGCCGCCTAGTGGTCCACGAAATCAGCATGTTGGCACTCGGGATAACGGTTTTATTTAGAAAACTAATCGGTTTATCCGTCATGGGTTTTCATATTAAAAGCATTTAAGGTTCACTCAACATCCAAAGGTACATGGCCTGTATTTCATTTATATCAAAAGTGCAAAAATATACGTACGAAAACGTCGAAAATAGGGGTTTCCGATGTGAACTTTCCTTTATAACCCATTGCAGGAGTTAATTTTAAATCACCCTTGGAAGCTTGTTACTCTTTGATTATACTTTCTACGTGATAAGAACAATATGTCGTCGCTTTAAATTCCAAGGAAAAACCGTTATCCTAGACGTCTGCACGGTAACAAAGATGCCTCTGAGGTGTGGTGCCCTCACTTCGCTGGACGTGCCTGCATGGAGGGGAAATGGCTCCTCGGAGACAGCGTCGAGATGAGTGACGCGAAAAAATGTATTCTGACCCAGGAGTCTGACACTTTATAGAGCGCTTTGAATCTCTAATTATTTTCGTCGAAGAGTCGTTGCCAGCACTGACACCAGATTTAACAATACAAGTATTTAGAAAGTTTACACTAACGGAGTGCGCGATATTTTTATAATAAAATTTAATACGTTTACGTGTTTTAAAATAGTTACGTGGGACAAAATGAAAATAATTCGTAACTATTACGTGGATTTCCCACAATGTTACGTTACACAGTTGTTTGCTTGTTCTTACTTCCCTTTCCTGATAATATCCTGGTTTCACGCAATTTGTACTCGCTATTGTGTGTTGAAGAGTGATGCCAAAGAAAATTCAAGAAGGTAACTCTTACCTTATGTTCACGTGCTGTGCAAAACGCGCTCTATTATTTCTATGATGCGCTACTAAAATTTTATGTTTTTCGCAGTTTACTTTTGCAGTTTTTTAATGTCAGGTTCCTTGCTTTTAATTTTGTCATGACGCGAAAATAATAAACGTAAGGTTATAAGTTCGATTTTTTCCGTGTTTATCGCCATAGTGTGATCAATTGTTGTATTTATTAAATATGGAAGTATTAAAATATCGTTTGAAGGACTGATGCTACGAATTTTGTACATCATGAAAATTTATGACAATTAATTCTTGAAATTTTGGGAGTGTCACTCTCCTACTCATAATTTAAATAAATGCGATAAACCGAAATAGTGATCAAGTTCAATGAACAAATACCTCAAAAATTTAATCAATAAAAACAATAAACGAAACTACCCATGGTCTCACACACACACAGTCAAATCCTAAGTTCATTGTAGGCAATCTCGGTTTTTAGTCACAGTGATTTGACCATTTATTTATATTTGGTTGGTACTACATTTGCGACCAATTTACCTTTTACGTCTCAATGTTGTTAGACCGCTCAATTCATGGGATTGTCATCTCTCTATATTTTTCACGCTTTGTGTTCTGACCGTCGCCGCAATGGGAAGAAGGCGATGCTATGGCTCAACGCTCATCGCAATAAAATTAAAGGAAGGAAACGAGTTGTTATTTTAAGCAAGTTAAGTAACATTTTTGTATGTTTTACAGCAATATTATTAATGAAGTTAAGTTATCATATACGTACCTAAAGTAACGGAGAGCAGGGTAGGAACTAACTCCCACTATTTCAATTCATACAAATGTACCTCAGGAAGACTGAATAAAATACTAATTTCTAATTAATTTTGGTTTTTTAATAATATAGATATATTTGTTTCCAATTGCGTCACGTAAGTAAAGAATTATTCTATTGATAGGCGATGAAGAACGAAGCTGTTAATTATAATTCACTTCCAGATCACTGCAATCTGCGTTTGATTTGATTCTGGTGATGTCTTCGCGGTTTTTCACTGTGGAGAATTTGAGTATTTGAGTGACGTTTTTACATTCAAGCAAATTTATTTCGGCGAGTTTTCGTTTCCTATGCCAAAGTAATCCTTCGTTTCATATTATGGTTCTGAGTCATAATGATTACGTTCATCGGTGGATTTGACATTTTGAACTCAAAAGTTTGCTACTAATTTTTTATTTTAGTTTATTACCCGTTATATTGTCACATGTAACATTTAATTCTTTATTTTATTCATACATTATATATGTATATAATATATAACGTTGTAGACCGTATTGTATGCATATATATATATATATATATATATATATATATATATATATATATATATATATATATATTACACACATAAATTTTCTTTGGTAGCGCAAAATTTCCGTTATAAAAACTTTGAACTAACCAAAGTTTTAAGTTGCATTTGTTGACTTTTTAAGTATCAGTTTTATAGGTTCTATAACAAATTTTTTTATAAAAAAAAGGTTTACTTCTTTAACAGCGGCATAGTTACAAATTCTCTCTTTTTTGCCCGGGAATTATATCATTTTTCACTTTTCTCTGTCATGTCGAGACACAAGATATTGAACAGGTTCTCATTTTCTTAAATCGAGAGATACTTACTTCCTAATTCCTAATAATGTTTACAGATTTTTAATTTGTGTTTTATACTTCGTATTTATAAAACTGGATCAAACAAGAGAAGGGGAGGAAAAGAAGTTAAAACGCACATTTACAGGACATTTGCTTGCACTTCAGATTAAAAATTTTGCTCTACAGAAAAAAAATGTTCACTGAAATGTCAATGACTTATTCCTCACAGCTTTACACAATGTTCAACTATAGCTGTGGTCACAGTATGGGTCCACAATTATTAGTTACTGTCACTTTGCTTTATCATGTTATAAATCCCACACTTAAACCATCCAAAATTACTCATTATTCTAAAACCCACTGTAACTAGGAAATGTAAGCTTCTTGGTCACAAATCTTAATGTCTAGCTATTTTAACTGCTATCCAAACACCATATTTAAAAAACTCGAACGTTCCAGTAATTTTTAAAAGTATTTTTAATCCTTGAACAAAATTTTCAAAACGTATTTATTTCATTTTTATCTCGTATTATTTCGGTAACTTGGTAACTTAAAGATGCTTGTAAAATAATGCTAAGGGTGGGCATAGTTTTTGTGTAGCAAGCCTGTGTGATTTAAGGAAACTAAAGGGAACAAAAATAAGGATGGCGGATCAGGATTTCAGTACACACATTCCGGAAAGCATTTTTAGCTATTGCATTTTAACATCAACACATTTTTTTAGTCTCGTTTTTTCAAAGCAATATTTTGAAATAAAAAACTTACTTTTTTAAAGTGTTACTTACTTATTTGTTAGTATTCAGTAACAAATTTAAACCAGGTTCAGTGGCAACTAACCACTCACAGTAGTTAGTTACAGAATATACTTCACAACATCGCAAAATTATCTGTTTCCGTGAGTTATTGTTTGGCGCTCTTTTGTTTTCAGTGGCACACATATTCTGTGAAAGAAAATTATTTTACAGAGGTTGTGAATTACACTTACACTACACCGCGTTCTTTGAAGATGCACGGTGTATGTTTACAATGAGTAAGAATAAATCCCCATTCAGTTTATAACTAACCAGAGATACCGTTTTTATTTAACAGAACAAATAAGAAAATATAGTTTCTTGAATTGTTAAAACAAGCAAAATGTTTAGCGGTGTTTCAAATACTGACGATGCAATATATTTTACGAAATGTTAGCGTAATGATAGTAAGTCGTTAGTACATGTTACGCGTGGTGCTATGGGAATTCATGACCTTTACGAAACACTGGCTTAGAAATCTTATAAACCGCAGATAATCAAGGAATATTGTTTTTATTAAAATCATGAAAGAGAAGTAGTAGTGATTAACTGAAAATTCAATTATTTACTAAGTATAACTAGAACATTTAAACACATAACAACCATGTTTGTTTCAAGGTTTAAACAAACCAGTTCCATACAATAATAACCTCCCTTATACACTTCATGTTCTGCTTTGTTAAATTAAACCATGCAGTGTCAAATATGAATTGTGTAGAGGGCGATAGAAATACTTTATAAAAGACAAAACGCCAATGGTGACTATGGCGAAATCAATTATGGCTAGAAATTGAACTACGTTAATAATAGTTTATGAATACGGCTCTTAAAATTTTACTTGTTTGTTGCAATGGCTGTCAAAATTTGCAATAACGATGATGGATAAAGCTGATCGGGGTCAGGATTGTGCAAGAAGTTTCGTCTAGTAAAGTGACCAAGCGAGTACAACATTAAGAAGTACTTAACAATTATATTTACAAAATAAATCTTTAATGTAATGGAAAAACCAAAATTAATGTATATAACGATACCAATTTTTAAATAGGCCTATGTAAAAACACAGGTAACGTTGAGGACCACTAAGCCCCGAACTACTAACCACAAGTTGTTGCGGAGTACAGTTTTAGCAACTGTACCCTAGACGATACACATTTTGTATTTTATTTTGCTAAGAGATTTCAAAATAACGTCATCGATAAAACCTTATAGCAACAAAGTGTATAGAGCTGAGTAGTGATTTTTGAGCGGCTGTTAACAGATATGTTCTTGAGAGCCGACGTGGATGATTTTCTTTGGCATGGCATTCATTCAAAGAACGAAATGAATAGCCTGAAACGTATTTTACAGACCATTTATCTATCAAGATCGACTTGCTAAGAATCTTGGCCCTTCAAGGACGGAACTGAATTTGTCGCGAACCCATCACTAACACAAGAAAATAAACACCCGCAATTTTAGTACAACGCTTTAAGAAAAAGTCGTTTGGTTGGCAGATTGTGATGAACGAAATGCATTTGATGGTTTTTGTTGGGTTATTTTTATTTCCGAGAAGGTTCTAGGAGTGTAAATATGTAAATAAATCTTGTTTGTTACAAATATAATTAACAGGACACTCGTCTAAAGGTAATTATGAACAGAAATTATCGTAGGCCTATATATGTATGTTTGAAAATGTCCTACTGTATAAACTACGTTTTCAATTAACAATTCCAAATACACTTATATTATTTATCATGCTAAAGGCGGATACAATATACGGTGTAATGCAGTGTACACAGTTCTAGAAAAAATTATTCAGCACTGCTTGTATTTATCGTACCCGTGTTATCATGACACTGTGCACAGGGACTAGCAGTTTGACAGCAGTAGACCCTAGCATTATAAAATGGTTCACAAAATAAAATACATCCTTAAAAATATTATAATTACTAAACTACCAGCTGTATCAAAAACGTTTAACTTAAAAAACTGCTTAAATAGCCTCGTTTTGCACCTAAAAATCTAAATTTTTTCGGATGAGGACCCCCCGGAACCCCCTAATTATTGAGGGTGATCGGTGCTTCACATCACTAACCATAACTTTGTGCCCTCCTTTGGAATTCTTTCTCGAGCCGCCACTGCTAGCCATTCAACACGTCCCCCACGTGATGCGAGGAAACAGCATTGCGACAAGTGAAAAAGCCACCGTATGAATAACATAATACTGCACTGTGATAAAATGCAGAAATAATAAAATATTATTGGACCATGAACTTATTATCAATTTTGCTGTACTATTCACAACTAACTTAGCAAATTGTTTAAATTAGTTAACTTTACTTTCAGCTATCAAAGTCACGCAAATATTATTGCATTATTTAATTTTAGTATTGTTTACAAACTGAAATAAGTCCTCCCGCGTGCCACCAAATTTTTCGCAGAGGAAACTGAAGCTGCTTACTTTTGTAAAAGTGTTAATATTATACATTCTGAAATATATTCTCGTGTTTAGTAGAAACACTTATTTAGGTTACTGTTTGTAAAACAGATTCTTAAACCGGGTGGTTTTTTATTTTGGGGCCAACCAAGATAAAAGAATAAACAATTTTAAACACATTTACAAACGCGGGTCAAGATAATATTGATAGTATAAAAGTTCAAAGACAGAAAGAAAAAATTGAGACAAAAAATATGGCTGGGGGTGGGAAGGTGTGTTTGATTTGAGATTATAATTCGGTATTTATTTTTTTGTTAAAGGACCTACGAGGAATGCATCGTACTTCAAAATGCTGATACTGAAGACATCCCACACTTCATGGATTTCATAGCCAAAGAAACAGAAGAAGAAATAGCTATAACAAACGAGTTGTTTTAGGAGACAGGAAAAAAATAACTTTAATTTTTTGAGGACATACAGCCCTTGCTATCGTTTCCGACAGCGGAAAAATAATCCAAATTAAATAGTTACTATTTCTCCACGTACTGTAGTGAATGATGGTGTTCAGGCAGCTAATATATCTGAAAACAAAATATTCCAAAACGAATGTGAAGAATCGCTTACAACTACAAAGATTGAAAACACAACTAGCATTCAAGGTCGTAGAGTTTTTTATTGTTTCGCACATATTTTCAGAGATTGGTCGATTACGCAAACACAGCAGCCTTTTCAACTGCACTGTTAGTGATCTGAACTTGCTGAAGGAAGAAAGGAAACGAATGACGAGCATATTTCACTTCCACTGAAATGTAACTATTTGTGTTCTGTGAAAATGAATACTAATACTTGGGCCATGTTTACGCTCCTTTTTTACCAATTTACTTTAAAAACTTACTTGTAATATGAGGTCTAGAAATTTTAACATTCATGTGACTTCCACGTCGAAAAATTAACACACTGATATAGTCAATAGTGCACTTCAAATAGTGGCAAAGAAAAAATATTGTCATACCAAGTGTATTTGGGAACATATAAACAACTTTATCTTCGCTAATTAACCTAAAATAAAATGTTTCCGGTACTGTAATGTTCGAAACTTCCAAACGCGTAATTCCACGTAACCTGCAGTGGAAAGAAATCCCAAAAAAACACAGCGAACATTAAAATTTGCTTCTCCTGTGAGTTTACAAACTATATTGTAATGTAAAGCCTTGAGTTCTGCAATAACATTTACTACGCCTAAATAAAGAAAATAAAACCAATGGAAACTAATTAGTTAAAAACTGGAAAGGCCTTGCAGCACGTGAGTTCCATAAATATAATTTAAATACTAATTACAATATAGAGTCACTATGCATTTCACATTCAATTCTTGATTCTGGTTTTTCGAACGTCGCCAAGCTTGCTGCTAGTGTTTCAAGGTCGAAGCCGGAGTGCGAGCGTGACTAGGAAGACGAGGGAGACCTGGAAGACGTGGCCTTTCTGCGTTCATAGAGGCACAGACTAAATAGTAATACAGACGTGAAATGACGTGGCGGCTCGTTTGATATAGGCGAACTTGGCCGCTTATTGGCTGCCCGAGGCTGTAGACTCCAGCCCCGTGTCTGTTTGGCTCCTGCATGTTACTACAGGTTTCCTATTGGCCTGGCTGCCGACTAGCAGAGCAGCTGCCTCACGCTGATTGGCAGTAG
>PNEQ01091279.1:32426-103266 GCA_003012365.1 Medauroidea extradentata | reverse complement strand
TACTATTTCACTTCTGTATTCCTAAATATTCTGTGATAGAGGTTTGGAGGGGTGGCGAGCGTCGACTGGAGAGGGGATGTGCGTGAGAGAGAAATACTACAAGGACAGTGGTTAGTTTGCCACCTGCCACGCTGCTACGAGCAAAAACGGCATAGCCGAGGTTCCTTACACCGCCTGGCAGCTCGGGTAGACCCGCGCTCTTTAAAAACACAGTATTCAAGCCCTCGAACGTAGTTAAAAACGGCCTTTTCATACTGCCATACTTCAAAATGTACTAACCCGATGTACGTGAAACTCAGATAAAATCGTGCAACGAACTTTACTACAGACGTTTCACAAGTACAATTATATGGACACTGCTTTGAGTTCCGTGGTAAAAATGGTTCGGCGGGAATACTGCAAGCAAATTCAACGATTGGCTCTTGTCGATGCGTCATTTTAGGCGCACTTCAAGGCCGCTTCTGAGCCTCTAACGCATAAAATCGCTTTATGTAGGCCCGTAAGAAGGTGTGGTACATAAATTAATGCTATACGCATTATTTACAGCACTTCAGGTTTCAGGAACAACAAATGCACAAAAACAAAATCACAAATAGTGTTCGCCAACTTGTTGAGCAAAACTTTTTCCAAAGCGACGTTTTTCTAAGGAACAGTCTTTGACGTGGAATGAGACCCTACGATATGATAGATGAACCGGAATGAAATGGGAGATCCCTGAGATTGAGAAAATCCGCCTATCAGCGGCGCCGTCCAGTACGAATCACCTTGGTGAGAGGCGAATGCTCACGTGCATAAACTTGTATCTAATCACAAAAAAATAAATAAAAATAATAAATAAATAAAAATAAATAAATAAAAGAAGAAATAAATATGTCATGAAATTCTTAGTAAAACTTTTTCATCAACGCAAATTCTTTACCAAACATGACACACGTACAATAACTTTAATTCGCAAAACGAAAATTATTTACCAAACATGACTCACATAAAATAACTTTATTTCGCAAGTTATGTGTGTATGCTTATTTCGTAGTTCCTGATTTAAGCATTTTAAAAAACCCAGAAACGGCTTGCGTATTAAATTATCAAAAAATTTGTTTCCTAAGAACATTTTCCCTACACTGCGAATCAAGTCACGGAACTTTACAACATAACGCAGCACATATTCAACGTATCTATACAGGTGACGCCAAAATAACTTAAACTATCTCAACATGTTTAAAAAAGAAAGGAACACGTAAATACTATTTGCGAGTAACGACCGTTAAAAGTTACTGAAAGACGGAAGACCTCATTCAATTTTAAAAATTCTGTTATCTCACACAGCCAATGATTTATAATTGTGCAGATACAATTCCTAAGTGAAATAAATTATTAATTACTGCTTTAATATAACCCAAAATTGTAGTCTGAAAAAATAAAGCTTGTGTATTATAAGTAAAATATCATATGAAAAATATGGGTACGACGCGTACTTACGGTAATTTTCTACATAGCAAAAACTGCTTGTTTTTAGAGTCCGGTAAAGAAAGAAGGCTTACAAAATACATAGTACTGAAACTTTCTCTAAGATGTTTCGGGAACTATCTGTTAGTTTGGGAAGACGGAAACGTTTGTTGGGATGTTTATGACCTCGTCGAGATATCACGACTTAAAGGTAAGGTAAGTTGGCTTTACGTCTCGTCCACAGCGGTCACTACAGACGGCGACAACAACTTGGTACACTGACAGGAGCTGGTAGAGGAGTCGGCCATGGCATCTGTTAAGGCCTTGCTCTTTAGTTTTGCAGTAGTTTCGATAACATTATTTTTTTAAGGAAATCAATACATGTATGAAAAATTCATTCTGGCAGTTGTAACACTTATATATCATCGTTTGTATCTGAATTTGTTGTTGCAATTCACCAACTGGATTTTTAGATTTTTACCCCTGAATTAGCACCAATTTTGCAGTGAAAATAAGCCAAAATTAAGTAAAATAATTTTTTGCTAGAAAACGGTGCATTGTTAAAAAAAACGCTCTGGCAAAATTGTGTGTTGTATGACTGTACACAGTCTAAATTTTTTCAAAGCATTTGGTTAAAAAATATTCTAGTTATTTGCAACGTTTTGAAATAAACGAATGACCATGGCCATCCCAGCATTCGCCTTGAGCGATTTCGGGAAACCATGGAAAACCGAAATCAGGATGACCACAGCTGAGGATCGAACATGGGTCCTTCAGAAAGCGAGGCAAACGTGTTACCGTTGCGCCATCTCCTCGCTCGGTACATCACGACTTGAAATTATAGTATAATTTACTAAGACGGGATTTTTTTCTTCAAGACAGTCTTTTGCGAGTCAGTGAAGAAAGTTCTAGAAATTGACTTAGCACTTATTTTTTAAGTTTTTCTGCCATCGAAATTTAGACGTTTGCTAAGACTTATAATAATTAGTATAAAGTATATTTACGCGTATTTCAATCGTTTACACGCAGTTGTCAGTAGTGCAGTATGTCCAAGCCTTACCGAACTCAGGCTCGTATTATTATACTACTGTAATTTCCATAAGTAAGCCTATAACAATATATACATATTTATCTTCTAGTTATTTTTAATACATTATACTTTTCTGCACATACTAGGGCTTCGTTCACCCAAGTCAAACAAATAAGCGATTATTTTCATCACTGCCTGAAACAATGAATTTTAAATATTTTAGATACATTTATAAATGTAGCAATGTCAATAACATGTTGGTATGAGTATTTTGCTAGCACGACAGAATTAAAATCATATTTAGGTAAATTTCGATGGGACAGTGATATTTAATATGCGCACATGTACTAACAAACAGTTATTTAGTTGAAACTAACTTTTAATACTACTTTGTGTCAAAACTTAAGCCAAACGTTAACATGAATTGCCAAAATTTTCAAGAGACTCGATAGCAATCTGCCAGCAACTAGGCCTTGATTCAATGTTTTCTGTACTGTTGCAAAATGTTTCTGTAGAGATAATTAGGTTTTCATAACACAATGTCAAACGTTTCATCTACTTGCAACTTCATTTACAAGCTTGAAATAATACTCTAGAACATTTATTTTTCCGGGCTTGTAAAATATAGGATACGTTGCTCTTATTGAAGGAAAAACAATGAACGTGTCCTTAAAAAAAACGTATTTAAACGGTTTAAAAGTATAAAAAAGGTATAACTATGGAACTCACTCCGGTACCTTTACCGAGTTGTCTGATTCTGTAGATGTTTACGGCCTAGTATGTTTACAGAATTTAAACAGCACTGCAATTACGAACTCTCATCCTCCACCACTTTACTACTACAGTACTCAAGTACGCAGCGTTCTACCTAGGAGTGCTGAGATACTGTGTTCAATTAGCTTGAGTACTTTCAGCGAATCCACAGCAGAGGAGAAAAAAAAAATACTGCAGTTGGAAACGCCCGCCTGGTAATCGCACACATTGCTTCACAGTCTGTGTTAGCAGCCATCAACTTTTTTTTTATCCGCCACTGAAAAAAAAAAAAAAAAAACTTCAACTGCAGTTGGCCAAAGCAATAAATTGCAGAAAGCGTTAACTACGGACGCGTAAGTGCGCGACCGCAATTTTTCACTCGGGGAAAAAAAAAATAAAAATAAAAGTTGCAACAACGATTCGATTTCGGATCAACGGCTCTGAAACGTCGACCGTGCTCGGACGGGGGAGCTGACGCACACTGGCAGACGTAATAAACGCTCGCAATGCTCCAATAGTACGCTCGAACAACATGCAACATCGTTCATGGCGCCATTCCAACTAGCCGTAAGCCGTTATATACACGCCATCACTACAAAACTGCTAGTGAGTTGTGGTAATCCGAGAAACTTGAGAGCGTGACCCAATAACTACACACGCTCAATTAATTCAAGAGCCTTCCATCGTTTTTTTTTTTTTCGGAGACGTCGAGCTTAAACGATTATGAGTTTTCAGTGTCGTATATTCATATATAGCAATGTCTATTGTTTTCTACTCCGCCCTATTTACAAGCCTATTTCCGAATGGAAATATACTTGATCTACTAGAGATACACAATAAAAACGGCTCTCATGAAGAGAGAAAGTAAATCCCACAGAAAATTCGTAACCCAAATAAAGGCACTTCCGCAATATATCACAAAGAATTGTAAAAAAAAAAAAAAAAAAACTCTCACTGAGAAATTGTTTAGGCCTAACACATAATTACGGACGGAACATAAAGTGGAAGCATACGGTTATGTCCTATGTTAAGGGGCGTGACAAGCTCACACAATACACTGGTAATTGTGACATACAATCCAGATCAAGAAAGTACTTTCAACTACTTCTTTTATTTCGGTAATGCTTGTTTGTCGATAAAATATTTGAAACGTGAAATTCTGCATGTACAGCAAAAACAAAAACAGTGTACAGTTTCCATAAAAAAAAATAGAGACAGTCTCTTAAATATGTACACGAACATACAAAACACCCTCTGAAAGTACCAGTTGTTGTACGGGCACTAAATTAACTGCCTCAAACAACATGCAACTTGTCCAATAATATGAAGATGACTTGGTTTCACTTACAGCAGCACCTTTACATACTCTGCCAGCGAGAGTTCCAATAACTTCTAATAACTCTGAATGTAGAACATGAATCAAAGGAGCTTCACTTTGGAAACACATAGTGAATTTTTGAAACAATTTAGCAGAAGACAATGTGAAATGAAGTTGAGCTAAAATCGCTGATTGTTTGAGTAAAGATGTAACTCCTCACACTCTCCTTCTATAAAATATCTTTACTTTTATTGGATGGAGTGTGCTCAAAGATGTTAGAAGGGTCCAGATGGAGCATGTCGCCGGGAATTGTAACCAAACAAACGCTTGACGTGGTTGGTACCAATATGGCCGACTAACTAAAAAAATTGAGGAAATTTTAGTTAGAAGGTGTGAAAACAGGGCTAAAATATAGAGTTTTCAACATAAAACATCAATTAAAGAGCATAATACATTAATTTACCATAAAAAATACCAGTCTGATGTGAACTTTTGAGGTTAAATCAGTATGGCGGCTGACAAATTTGGTATGTACCTCTCCCCCCTCTTGGCTTCTTTCCCCTCGCCTACATTCAGACCTTATGCTACCCACACGAGTGTGCTTAAAAAAATACGTTTCTAAACCAGCCCACTGTTCGATTAATCTTTCAACTGCAGCTATTAATGACAACCGTCTGGTAGAAGTATGTTTCAAAAATCTGTGTAGTGGTAGATTTAACTGCTGTTGAATCTTCTCATATTATTCCCAACGTGAAGGCATCCATGAAAATAGTGATACACACCAATCACTAATGTCATAACATCTTCACCAAACACATCCATAGCTTTTAAGAAAGCATTATGAACAATGTGAATGAGACAAGTTCCAATATCTATCAAACCTTTAGAATACATTTCCAACTTCTCCTCCTTAAACATCTTGAAGACTTTAAGGTTTACGTTAGGTCCATCTGAAGCGATCATCTGAAGATTTTTCAATGACAAATTTGCATTGGTGATGGCCTTGCTTACTAAAGAATGAAGAGTAACAGCATCAGCTTTACCAGTTAAGAAAGTTTCAATATGTCTCCTAACAACTTGATTCCGGAGATACGACCAATATATTGCAGCTCTTTCTTGCTTTCAGCATTTGTAGTATCATCATAGGAAATTGTATAAGGGATGAGCCAACATATTTCAACATTTCTTCATAGAAATACACACCAAGAGCATCTGTGGTCAAATATTGCATTTTCTTGGGGCAGATAGAAAAACCATCTGGCAACTCTCCTGGAAACATACATTCAGATGTAGATTTCATATCTGAACATGAATTGTTCGAGTAGTTGATACAAATGCTTTTCATTGTCCATATCAATTCAGCAGCTTTATCTCTGGAGTTGTAAATACGTACTGTTGCTAGAGACTTGCTCTGCTCGAGATGTAAATGCAGATGAGGAACTTTGAATCTCAAGTGGATCATTAGACGTTGTTGATGATGATGATGATGATGATGATGATGATGATGATGATGATGATGATGATGGCACTTGGTCAACTGAATTTGATGAAGCACTCATTAGCAATAATTGTTTACCTCCAAGAACATCGCTACACCATTTTTTATGTTTTGCGCTTTCAGAATGTTGTAAAACAGCATGTAATCCTTTGTTAGATACGTTAACAACACACGTACAAAGTTTAAAAAACTGTTCATAATCACTATGTTTTTCTGCCCACAAAGATATTTTGTACCCATTTTTGTCTTTCTGGTGACGCCAACCACTTCTGCATTTGCACCTCCCCTGGCCTTAAAAGTTTCCTTCAAAAATAATTCTTAAAACTGCAACAAAAAATTGCTTGAAGTTATAAAAACTTTGAAAGAATAAATAAAAGCATAGTAGTGGCACTGAAGAAAGGCTCATAGACAGTCTGAAAACCTGAAAACATCAAACATGAAAAAACAACAAAAATAAGATTTAAATTGAAAATACTGTACCAAATTTAATGCATGTAGGTAAAAAGACAGAATACTGGTTGAAACATCACGAGTCTTCTACAACTGAAAAGTGGCAAACTTATACATAGTAACAGAGAAAAGTCATAATTAAGGAAAAAGCAGGTCTCCTCCAACTGTACACAACACTGGTTAAAAGAGATCTGTTTACCAGATTTACTCTCCCTCTGACACGCTGGATCAAGTGAGAGAGACTGCCTGTCAATAATGAATACTACAGCCACTACCTAAACCAGAGGTTAATCTAAAGCGTATACTGTACTTGATAACATGAACAAATTTATTTAGATATATTCCCATACATTTGTTGGTAGGGAAGATTAAACAATCTTTGACAGATTTTGCAGTAATGTAATAATTCTTTAACAATAAAATGCAAATAGGTGGTTATTTAAAGCTTGCTACAAAAATTGAGACAAAGTTGACTGATTTTACAAAAAAAGAGACTGTCAGAGACTTAAAAAAATAAAGATAATTTTAGCTAAAATAGATAGAGACTTGCTCTGATGTCTGCAGATAACACTGTTTCTCTCTGAATGTCCCTTAACATTATTTACAGCCGAACCCTTCATTTTATCCGTGGAAAAATTATTAAAAATTATATTTAAAGTATCTCAAGTCATTACTAGCACCTAGCTCCTTATTTACCATACGAAAGAACGACATTAATAGATTTTCTACCGTAATTTGCAGTAAAAAAATGTGTTCTATGTGTTCTATGGAGCTTGATTCAAACACAGAATATGAAATGCACGCACATCATAATTGTAAAAATTTAAGATATCACCCCAGTATTTGTCTGGAGTGACCTCATAAAATCAAACCACGGGAAACTGAACTCAGGGTGACGGGTCGAGGAATCGAACCAGTACCCTCCGGACTGAGGGTCCAGTGTTTTACTACTGCGCCATATCTGTAGGCCTGGCCAGTACAGCAGAAGTCGGCGACTAAGCTAAGTGCGCAGACAGCAAATTCACTACTGCAGGCACCGTGTGTAAATTTAAACATGCCGCTCAAGGCTACCGGCATACCTCCTCCCCCCCCCCCAACTACCGCGGGTTCCCTTAAATGTCATTCTCCGTCGCACTCCGCGGCTTCTGACAGGACTGCCTTCTCTTTGAGCAATCTTCGGACTGGACCAATGGCGCATCCCCTGACATAACTGGGTCACTCCGAAGCCATTATTTGCGGCGAACATATATTTTAACAAAGCTAGACACTCCAACAAGGTAAATCAATGTTACGTGTAGAGCGCCGCCCGAGTCTGGCAACAGTCCTGCTAACCTTCAAGGTAACATGTTACGAAGACTTATCGCAGAGCTGAAAACTGTAACATGAAAACACGTTTCTTCGTATCATTTCTTTACGCCAATGGATTTTACGCTGCGTTGGCCTCCCCATTTATGACAACCGAATTTGTTTGACTGCTTATATTTTTACAATACGGCACATTTAGTTAGCACGGTCGAATTAAATGTACTAAAATAAAAGCTCACGTGGTAAAGTAGGAAATAATTTTAAGTACAAAACCAACCTAGGAAATTTCGAAACACGAGAAAACTGATTATTTACTAACTGGAATAAGGCATACGTTGAAATAATGATAATATACATTTAGTGCGTTTATACTAAAATTCTGAACTGGACTGAACTTGGACTGGGTTCAACGAAGCAAACCTAAAGAGAACGTGGACTGAAGTGCGTTTACAGTGAAATTTTCTGTCCAGATTGACATGTAAACATGAAGTGAGCCTGGAGTGAACATTGTGTAGAGACATCCATTTGCCGAGCAATGAACTTCAGAACAAATGACTGTCGAAAATCCAAGAGGCGAACATTTAAAAAATACTTTGTTTGAACTTATTCGTAAGAATATTTATTTTGATATATTTTGCACTTCCCATTATTTTTATAATACTAAACAGTTTTATTTAGCTAGCCCAGGACGAGTCTAATCTCTTACATAACTTAACAGGTTCAATATGACGACCGCGTTGTCTTCGTTCAGTTCAGTCCGATAAGCGGTTGTCACAATACAGCGGCGCGATAGGACTGACGCCAGCGACGAGTTCCTATCATGTGTTCATAAAAGAGGGTTGAAATATTGCTAGCGGCTGGCGACACGAACTTGTGCTGCCAAATTCTAACTTGAGAAATAACTTAGCAACTGTAAATGTATTTTAAATAAATGTAAACGGAAAATAAAGAAATGATAACCTGTTTAATATGCTCGCAACAATTTAAATAAATAAATATCAAACAGAAAACAGAGTTTACATTTTCTGCAGGAAAATACATTATTATTTTCCAATGAACCTACGCAATAGATTACATTAATTTACACAAATGCCGGTATTTAATTTAATAGTATAAATTTTATTTTTAACTTTGTTCTAACCTGAAAAATAGTTGCAAGAGTGTTAAAATCAACGAGCTATATAGTTAACATAGCGGGGCGGAAACGCTTCCAAAGTGAAGCTCAATTGAACGGATGTTTTGACCCTAGAAAACATGGCGAACAGCAGTGTGGCCAACATTATGTTAAAAATCCGTCACATGTTCGCATAAAATCCGTTACTGTATAGCTCCACTATATTCCCGCTAAACACAAGAAAAAATGCCAATAATTATTGTAATATATTATGCTGTAATAATGTTTAAATTAGCATAATCGCTCTCGTCTCTCGACCGGATATAAGAGGGTCAAAATACCACGTTCAATTGGGCTTCACCTCAGAGCCTTGGAGATTGCTGTTTCCGCCCCTCTATGTTTACTACATAATTCGTTGGTTAAAATGTTAACAATTTTTCTTTTAAATCTTTGTATCCGTCGTCCTTATACAGGAGGCTTATCATAGAACAAAGAGGATTATGCTCGCGATTTCAGTCGCATGCGTGTTTGAAACCGAGTGGTGTTTTTAGGACATGGAGAAACTTGTAACATACAATAACACAGAATAAGTAACAGAAGCGACAAGACGTGATTTTTATCGTACTCGTTTTGTCTTTGGATTTCTATGGTGCCGGAGTTCGCAGAAGTTTGGTTACCTTGAAGTTCAATAGGTTTTATTTTATTATCTGTGAGGAAATTGACACGTACGTAACGTCACATTAACCATATCTAAATATTTAAATGAGATACTAACAAATTACAGTATTTCGTGAAATATAGTCGGTTGTTTAAACCAATGTCTCCACATGGCTTTGTTTACATTCTTGTACGCCCCGAGAGCTGGTACAATAAAAACGATCCATTATTCCGCTTGTAATAGTTAATTGTTATCTGACGTTGAGCCTCGAATCGTCATGTTTACCATTTTTAAATATTAAGCTAATATACAAAATAATTACAGTAACTCGAGCACTACAAGTAGTTATACAAACCAATGTCTCTAATCCACGTGGTATTGTTTATATTCATGTACGCCCCGAAAGCTGGTACGATAACAACAATGAAAAACTTTTCCTTGTCGCTTCTGTTAGCATTATTTATTCTGTGACGATACTGTGAAACCGTACAGTAAAACAATCTTCAAGTCTTGAAAAAGACCACTCTGCTTCCAACTTGCATGGGACTGAAAACTGGAGCATAGGCTCTCAGTGATGAGCGTCAATTCCGTTGTCAGCCGCTCGTGCAATGTTCTCGACGCCCGTCGCTATAGCGTCAAAGTTCTGATTGGCTGACTGACGCTCGTCGGTAAGCGTCACGTCGCTCTATCGTGAAAATCGCTTAGGCGTTGCAAGTAAAAGTTTCAATCCTGATTCCACACTCCAGTCCATCTCACCAACTCCACGTCACTCCGGTGCGGGTATGTTTGTAATAACATTCCAATCCGGATTCTTCAGTCCACTCCAAGTTGAATCCGAACTGAAATTTTAGTATAAACGCAGTATTTGCACACTTGTATCTCCTGATTTTTCGAAGACAATAAAAAAAAGCCTTAAAAGCTTATTACTACCTACAACGCAAATGATGGCGGAAATTAAACCTGTAACGTTAATTGGTAATTTTTGTACCACAAACAGAAGTTGTATTCACTGGATCTGAAACTGGTGAAAAGTTTTTTTATTCCTCGTAATCAGATAACAGGTAGACCTACAGTCCAGTCAACAAAAGATTGGGCGGATCTTAAAGTTCTGCTGGTATGGTTTACCGTGATCTGCCCTGCAGGCAATTGTTTCCAATTGCAAACATCGCCACTTCAGTCAGATAATACACCGTTCATTGTCTGTAGCTTCTGAAATGGCATCGGCAGAGCCACGATTTTGTGGCGAAAAGATTTTTGCATCAACCGGAATCATACAATAATAATACAGAAGCATGCGTTGGACTTCATCGTGCACTTCCGTAAACAAAATAGTAGGAACGACCAAATCACTGCGAACGGTTTTCGCACTCCGACCATGCACGAGCCCGTATACCTCCCCTGTCATCTAACCTCAAACGCGCTCAAACGTGACATTTAAGAGGGCGTGGTACATAATTCAATGCTAAAATCATTAATCTATAACTGTAGGTTTCTTGAAGCCAACTTGCGAAAACTAAACAATAGCAATCCTAGACAATAGTTTCAGCCAACGTTTTAAACAATATTGTTTCCAGTGTTACGAACTTCTGAGGTACAATCTCTGACGCCGGAACCTTGTGCCTTTAACTGCGGCGCAAGAAATCAAGCGTAAGAAATTAGTAATTCTGGATAAATATTTACTTATAAAGTTGGCAAATACCGTTATAAGGATTGTCATGGAGTAATTTATCCATATTGGCTTTGAAAACAGCGTAGAAATCAATTAATGTTTTCAGCGTTTATTTGTCTACCACGAACTCTTAAGGGGCTGTACCCGAGTGTTCTTTTTTTCAGACTGGTGACAATAACTACCTTTTTTTTTAAACCAAAAGCTTTGAAAAAATTTGAGTTATGTACAGTCACACGATGTACTATACTGTGGATGCGTTTGTAAAAATAATGCACCATTCGTCAGCAAAAAAATAATTTGCTTAATTTTTGCTTATTTTCACAAAAAAAAAAAAAACGTTCAGTACATTTCTACAAAACTATTCCGCTACAAATAATAACATATACGTGTAAAAACTGTGGAGCAAAATTTTGATATGAATATTAGGTAGCAATAAAACTATTTTCGAAATCACTGCAGAACTCGGTAATAAGGCCTTAAGGCTTCTGCCTACCTCGGAGCGCGGCGGGAGCAAGGATAGGGTTTTACATGTTAAACTAAATTCCGTGTAGCTCTGTCACCCTTTGAGATATCGCTTTCGGATGGATACCATTTTCTGCGAAAATAATTTTATGAGTACGGGGTTTCGAGTGTTTAATCGGCATAAAAACACTTATTTGCTCATAGTTTTCAGGGTATTGATATAACTTGCTAAAATATTCCGTAGCAGTGTGGGCCGTATCGTACTGAACAAAAAAGTTAGTGGTGGCATATATGTAGGTTTGAAAGTGACTGAGATATTTAGGAATATAATTTAACCTGTAACGCCCTGTCCTTGCTGCTGCTGGAGCTCTGAGGTAGGCAGAGTTCTAAACGTCTGCAGCATAGGGCTCTTTATTCTCATTTGTCTTGTAGTCCTACTGGCAAACCGCAGACATACGGTGTCACAATTATTCTGATTGGTGCAGTCATGTGAGAGGCGTGTATAGACAAACACACGCTGCCAATAACCTTGAAGCATGTTCACGTAAGGCATTGAAACAGATAGGTGTCGAAATATTTCACGATTTTTCGCGACAAAAACATGGCTCTATGCATCTGTCAAAAAAGTGCACTTGTTCACAGTACAGACTAAGGCAACACGGAATCTCGAAAGGACCGGGAATTTTTTTTACACGGGGAATCCACATTTCCCCAGGTAGACATACCAAGAGAAAGGTAATCACGGGTCCCAGTTAGCGGACCGGGGGGCGAAGGTCGAAGAAACGAGGGAGACTAAGCGGGAGAGAAATAAATTGCTCCCAAGACGGCGATATGAGACCATCGCTCATCGCCACCCCTTGGCGCCGGACCGACTGCCGGGGTCACGAAAAAAAAAGGGGTCGTGGACGCGCAGCAGGAATTGACGGAGGGGAGGGTAGTTTATCTCAGTCGTACTTGTCACCAGGGCAGTACTAATTACCTGATATTTCACTCGACTCCGATCACCCTCAACACACTCGGCTCGAACGAGTTTGTCCACGCCAAATAAACAATGCTCAACAAATATCGAGGACACAGACAATTGGAAGCACTAAAGGGACCCTCACCCTCCCCACTTCCAAGTGTCATTGTCTTGTCTCGCTCTTGGTGTTTGAGACGAACACTGTGCCATAATGATGTATGTTCATGAGTGATGAGATTTGAACACATTTTAGTTCACAGTTAGTATGAATGATAGTTTTTTTTTTCGTTCGAGGCACGGAAACAGGGAAGGCGATAAGTCGAATACAACACGTCCGTCAAATACTGCATCGTCTCTAGGCGCGAAGGACTAAACTTACGTACAGTATTTTCGTAGAAACAGTTTATCCAACGGGACTTCAAGCGAGGC
This sequence comes from Medauroidea extradentata, assembly GCA_003012365.1. Lineage (NCBI taxonomy): Eukaryota > Metazoa > Arthropoda > Insecta > Phasmatodea > Phasmatidae > Medauroidea > Medauroidea extradentata. The sequence goes on along the minus strand of PNEQ01091279.1, from coordinate 90,173 downwards.
CCCTGTTATTTTGTTTATGACAAGTATGTGGTAAAGTGCAATGCAGATTTCTATGATTTAGTTTTCCGATTACGGTTAGTATTTTCTCAGCTACAGCAACGTCAAAAAGTCATTTTTAGCACTTTAGAGGAGCTTGGAAATCATGTTTTGTAATAAGCGGACACAGTTTGGAAACAGTTGTAATAGTTATACAAGAAAAATACTTTCCGTACCGCGATACAGCACATCTCACGTGCCAGGTCCACCAACTCTTAACATCTAGGTGTTTAGCGCTGGTGAGGGACGACATGACGTGAGTATGGAGCAGCGCCGGAATGAAGGAGGCTGGTGAACGGGGGAACGGGAGATCCCTGAGAAAACTCGCCGACCTGCGGCATCGTCCGGCACGATTCCCACAAGCGAAAATCCGCCGGGAATAGAACCTGATTCGCCATGGCGGGAGGCGAGTGCTCTAACCACTGTTACAACCGCGAGCCACGTATGCTCATGATCACGTCAAGATAGTTTTACGTCTTGCGACGAGACCACTAGAGACCATGCGAAACGTCGGAGACAACTCTTTACACAATGGCAGAAACTGAGAAAGTAATCGGCCGTCCTGCATCTGCCGGGTGCGATCTTGGGAAACTGATACCAGGATGGTTGGAGCCGGAGATCGAACGCGTATGCTCCTGAATGTGAGTCCTACGTGTTACCGTTGACACCACCTCGCTCGGCGACATGTCCAACGGGAAGAACATTTCAAACAAAATAGTCAAATAAACCACGTTAATATATGTAACGTAATATGAAACGATAATCGAGTACTTGATTGTTTGCTTTTCAGCTGGAAGAGGAGATATATAGGCGGCTTACATTGTAGCGTTCTTTACACATTGCAATGGACGACTTGAAAAGAGGTGGAACTTCTGTCTGGTGAGGCATACAACTCATATCTCCATGGATACAGTAACAGAACATAATCATCATTTACGTGTTTGGTTTCACATGTCCCGGATGAGATGTATGTCAAGAAAATTGATATTTGTTTGGAATATGCCGCTTTTCAGGTAAACATTAATCTTACGCATTTTCGCATTTTAACGATGAAATTGAAACTAATACTTTTTACCCATGCGTGCAAGTCTACGAATGAACAAAATTTTTGGTTTCTGCCATCATAAACTAACAAACCAGCATGTTTGTAAACAAGCTTTGTTTCTCACAGTAAGTACTCTTCCCCTGCGGTGTGACGTCAGAGGGCGTGTACTTCAAGTCGTCTATTATAGGGAATTGTCTACATTACTTTACATACAGGATGATTTTACTCAATGGGGAGACACAGCAGAATACTATGTCTATGACGATAAAGAGAAAAAAAGTAATATGGTCATGTAGCCAGAAATGCGTTCCACGGAAGTACGCCCACTTGAAGGTGGAAATAAAATATGTTCGGAAGTGTAGGTAACAATTATCGAAAGAAGACACGAAAAAACACTATGCAAGTGACAACCTAAAAAGAACCACAACAATACCTGTTCTCACTTTCTGCAGCGTAAAAATAGAACTATAAGAGCTTAATGGAGTACCAGCAATGGGTGTACGGTATACATATGTGTGCAGGGCAGGCGGCCAACATGTCCTATCGCCTGCAGTTCTCTTCTTAGCTGAGCAGGTGAAAAGGTGCGATTATGTGACACCGTGAATGGAAACGGCGCAGAACGGAGATTGCTAATCTTTTGTGCTGTGTACACACAGTAGAAACACTTTCGTTTCTACAACAGAATGTTTGTTTAAATATGACACCCCGCAAAGTTATTTTTCAGCAAAGAGAATACATGTTTAAAATTTACAGTAATGTTAATAAAACCTGTGTTACCATTAAGATTACGTATTTTAAATCCTTGTCGCGAAAATAGTGCGGTATTTTTAATTGTAAATTCTCGTGGGAAAATACTGTGGTATTTTTTAACACAAGCTTTATGTTGAAAAACAATTATCTTTGCTAAATAGAAATTTTCGAATTATTTTTTTAGACAAAATGTGATAGAAAACATTAATTTTCCACATTTGCTTTGCTGTATGACAAAATTTCTAGACCGTAAATTAATTACCTTTGCAAAATTTTGTTGTTGCTACAAAAGTGTCTTTTATGTGTATCAAGAGTTAGTGTTGCTACACGACACACATCATGCGTTAAATATTTTGAAGTTGTGGGCATTATTCTATTTGTGTGAAATTAAAGTAGGCACCATTGTTTTATTTTTAATTTAGCAGCTCCGCGGTGGCCGAGAGGTCAGACCTCTCGCCTCTCATCAAGGCGATCCGGGTTAGATTCCCGGCGGGATCGGTCCCCGGATTTTCGTTTGTGGGAATCGTGCCGGACGATGTCGCTGGTCGGCGGGTGTTCTCGGAGATCTCCCGTTTCCCTCGCAATTTCATTCCGGTGCTGCTCCATACTCACCTCATGTCAACCCTCACCAGCGCTGACCAAAATTTCTCACTTCCTCATTCACTTAGCATTCATTTGGTTCAAATTCTAATCATTAGCAACCATGCCTTCTCCTGCAGTGTGTATTTCACTGTCAGGATTCGAGTCCCCATTCAAATTGGAAGAGTCGGCGGCTGAGGGATAATTGAAGCTGCAACAATAGGCAACGAGGAGACAAATGTTTCTCTGCAGGAGGCGGCATATACACTGCCGAGCATAACAATGCTCCTGACAAGAGTGATGTGAGTATGTGATGTGTGATGGCTGTGCGATATAGGCAGGTAAGGATTAACGTCTCGTCGACAGCGGGATCAGACCGGAACCTGAAGCTCAGAGCATCCGGGACAAAAAAGGAAGTAGCCAATGGCCGTGGGCATGAGCCCGATAATCTCGGCTTTCGAAAGAATAAATTTTCGAACCCAGAAGAGCACCGGTAGCGTAAAATAACTCTGTAATTTTGTTGCAAATCAGTTTTAATACCAAACGTAAATTTTCGATATAAACGGTATAAATATTTTTATGAGATCTTTAAATGTTCGTTGCAATGGGAGTTTACAATTAGAATTATTGGTTTGTGTACATACGCCATTGCTCATGTTTTGCTGGTCAAACCTGTGTTGAGTGGCAAAGTACAAAAAGTAACAAAAAAAACAGATATAAAACACACACAAAAAATAGAAAAAGCAATCCCAGAGGAATTCTGTCACTTTTTTTTAGTAATTATTATATTAGACAACAAAGAATTTTAACGATAGAATTCAGTCAAATATCGGCACAACACTAAGACACAAAATACAGACAAAAATATAGAACCAGATTCCCAATATGAAAATAATAAGATGGAAATAGACAAAAAAACAGTGAACAGTGGACGGCAAACAAAAGACAATAGACAACACAACAGACGTAAAACCAAGGAAAAAATGCAACGTTTCGGGAATAGCGATTTATCCCCGTCTTCAGGCTGAGACACAGATGGTCAGAACACCAAGATGCGAAATATTTTAGCTTACTTATAGATTAAAAGAAAATTTCGTTAATTTACTAATAAGCTACCATCGTGCTGTATTTTGTCTCGACAAAATGAGCACGTAGTTAAAACCAGTTATAACAAAGTTACGGAGGAATTTTACGATATCGGCTCCCGGTTATGTATAAAAAAATAGTTACGATCAAACATTGGAAAACTCTGGTCCAAGCTCGAAACGAACAATCCTAGCATTCCGCTAAATTGATTTTGAAAACCGTAATAAACTGAAACCAGGACATTCGGGCGGAGAATCGAGCCTGAATCCTCCCAAATACGGGTCCAGTGCGTGAGTGAGTGAGAGATTTTGGTCAGCGCTTAACATCAAAGTCCCTAGCGCTGGTGAGAGGTGACATGAGGTGAGTATGGTGCAGCGCCGGAATGAATGGGCGGGGGAAACGGGAGATCCCCGAGAAAACCCGCCGACCAGCGGCATCGTCCGGCACGATTCCCACATGCGGAAATCCGGGGACCGACCCCGCCAGGAATCGAACCCGGATCGTCTTGGTGGGAGGCGAGAGGTCTGACCTCTCGGCCACCGCGGCCCCTAGGTCCAGTGCGTAACCAACCACTGCGCCAGTTCGCTTGGTGGCGATGCGGTGTACTAGGTGATTTGTGACGATAAGGTCTAACGGCAGAAGCTGATTAATGTAGCAATAAGAGTAAAATAAATGTACAAACATTGTTGCACGTACATTTTAGAGGATTGGTGGATAAAGTATCGTTACTCCTACGTTAGAACAAGATGCATAGTAAGTTTTATTTGAAAGAATTTATGCGATGATTGGACTACAGTTATGCCCTTCTACCGTGATTATTTCTAATCAGGAAAGAGCACATTGGATAAAGAAGTGATAACACCGAAATTACATCAAGTTAAACCAAAATTAAATTAGGATAAATGCATTGACATGAAAATTGTAATTAAAATATATCTGTTTTATAGCAACTGAGACACAGTCCTCTAAAAAAGAGACGGAATTATAATAAACACAAATATAAATATATGTTAGTCCGTTAATTAAGAAAATTTTTAAGTACTATAACAAATCCGTTTTCGCTTTATTTGTTAGCGTTAAAAAACTAAACAGGCTTTGAGGACATACGCCATTGCGATCAAATGTTGCCCGAGTTGCAGATAAATCCCGCAATAAAAAATTGAAGAAAAATTAAAAGAGAGACGCTAGCATTAGCTGTTGTCAAAAAAATACAAAACATAAAGGAATATGGTCAAATCAAGAAAGACAACAAGAAAATAAACATATATAACAACAAAAACAAAAATAAATTCCAGATAGTGGTTTGAATACCAAAGTAGTTTTAATAAGAAAGATGACACACAAAAAATTATCTTCAGAATTAATTTGTGTTTTTTTTGTCGTCTTTCTCCTTTCCGTAATTGTAAGGGTATGTTATTTGACAACAGCTAATGATGGATTAATTCTCTCTCTCTGTATCTCTCTCTCTCTCTTATCGTGGGGTTTTTCTGCAACTCAGCAACATTATTTCGCAATGGCGTGCGACCATACAACTGTTCAGTTTGTAGTACTAACCCATTGAAAGAATAATTCAAAGATAACTTTGTCAGCACTGTGATCAAACTATTATCTCTGCACTACAAGCGTTTAGAAAAAGTACCCGATATCTCAAGCAAAATAAACGGATAATATAGTAATTAACCCTGAGAAATATCACAGTAAAGCGTATCAGAAGAGTTTCGTTTTCCCAAGGCATGTAAAAACTTAATAAGTAACCATAATTATCTTGAAAAAAAAAACAGTAGTCTTAAAGTTTCTCCGAGGAACATACTCAAAAGTAACTTTATCCAAGTTAAAACATACTGGATGAAATGTATGAGTCTGTAATGTTGTAACAACAGCACGATTTACATCCGCAAACTGTCGTAGAAATGTTGTAAATGGATATATGAAATCACAGTCGGTATTCGATGAGAGGAAACAGGATAGAAACGAGCAAAATGTTTCGGAGAGCATACCTGTAACATTGAACCTATTGCGTTCAAATTATATGGAATATCAGTACCATGAACTTTCAAGTTTTAGAAAAAGAGGACTCTAATATATTCCGTATGAAGAAGAATTCTCGGTTTACAAAGTTCCGAACTAAATTCTGAAGTTAACGTGCGTTAAAATTTCCAACGCATAATTCAGAATGTCAGTTTCTTGTTGAAGATCTACACTCTACCAAAGACAGTGTTAAAACCATATTTTAACTGTCATTTCCATGAGAAAGAGAATACATACGCTTAGCGTACATTCGCACTGATAAATTGCCAGTAACTTTTCTCCGCGACTATCGGCTCCTCTCAGAAGGAAACAAAAGAACAGACATTAGACATTAGTTTTATCGGCATTCGAACTGTGCGGCCTCGCAGACGGCGTAATCCTGCGTCCTTCGCTGTTATGCCTTCTTTTACGTCCGCCAGATGTCTCCCTCGTCTTTTTTCCCCTTCCTCTTGGACCGAAGCTGGTGTTAATTAATAGCCCAGCCCAGGCCCGCACCAAAAGATAAGAGGCAAAGGCGCGCGAATTAATGGCGTCTTCTTTTCACGCGGGGCGCAAATGACGCAATCACAGCTGACGGCGTCCCTTTCCACCCCTTGGGCTCCTCCTGTCCCATTCACCACCCCGGCTTCTCTCTAGCGCCGGGGGGTTCTTTTTAATCGCACCGAGGGTTGCCCAAAGTTGAGAGCGGACGTCGTGGAAAAGCGATTTCTTGGCATAGTTGGAGCTTTATACTAGCAACCCTGATCTTACACATATATCGCACAATACACGCCAAGCCAGTTTGCGTTAAAAGGTTGGACGCTATAAAGGCGATATGGTATGAGACTCGAATAAGCCCAGGAGCCTAACTGCACAGCGAATTTGAAACGAGTGCATCTATTATATTCGGCAAAATCATAGCTGTTGGCGAAAAACATGATGATTTGAAAATTCTAAAAACCACCAACTTTTTTCCATTCCAGATATGGACTTTCGTACAATATTAACTAAAAGTTCACTTTAAACAATATTCATATAAAATTCTCAAAACTAAAATACGCCCAAAATTTCTGCCATTGGAGTTCAAGCGCTTATAACTGGTTTACAGAACCTAATAGTTAAGTTCAATTGTTTGCTTGTCTTCCAAATTTAGACCTCTATGGACCACGTGGAACTTTGGGCTTCTTGGTATTTCTTTTCCTCTCTTCCAAACAATCTATTAATTCTTTAACTTTTTTATTTCCCTCTTACTCATTACTGATTTCAATGCTGTTTACTTTGCTCCGGGATTATTCCTTGTTTTGGAACACCTATGGTTCAATACCGGTTTCTTGTGCATCTCTTTTGACCTCCTCGACCCACTTAGAGGTTGACTTTAATGATGTGACGTAATTGAAGATCTTTTGGCTCATTCGGTTTCGACCCATTCTTTGTCAATAAAATTTCAACAATCGCTTCATCATTGTGTCTTTGATCTTTTCACTGTACTTGTTGTGTTCCTAGCTTTTCTAATTTTTTTTTTTTTCCACGTCTCATCAGTAGTCCGTTTCAGAATTTTCCTGACAACCTTTCTTTATTTATTATAAGTTCTTCCAACTGCCCCTTTAAACTAATTTAAGACTGCCCGAAGCATAGAGGCCTTCTGGTTTCATAATTAAACTGTAGTGCCTGATTTTTGCAAGTTCATTTATATTATATATCATATTGGGGGTATCTAACTTCATTTCAGAATGTTGCTAACACAATCGTTTAGGCAGTAATTCGTTTTACACTGAAAATTATGAGGGTGACCATTGAAACCAGTGCAGTAACGACATATTTGCAAGGAGACGTATTATATGCAAATGCAAGGCAACCAAAAGTTAATACAGAAATTCTGTCACTACAAGCAACCGAAAAATTACATGTTGAGACAGTCAATTTAAACATTTTTTTACTTTAGCATTTATTTCAGGCTATGATATAATATAGACTTGATCGATGTTTTAGCCTATATTTATAAAAGTGCGATTTACGTCGCGTTGACAGCCAAGTTATTAAAGACAGTTTCACACACACGAACCAACACATATATCAATACACACATTTAAAAGAACAAGAACTAGAAATGGAATCGGCCATGGTCCTTGTTAAGAAACCATTACCTGGAGCGATTTCAGGAAACCTTGAAAAGCCGAAATCAAGATGGCTGGAGCAGGAAATCGAGCATGTGTCTTCCAGAATGCTAGTCCAAAGTGATAGCATTGCGCCATCTCGCTTGGGACAACAATCGGAGAAACCCTGCTCACAAATTTCGTTCGAAATCAGTTTATTTCTTGCTTTATTACTGAGATTCGTGCCGAGATTTAGGTTCCTAAAAGCCAAGGCTTAAGGGCGTCCAAGTAGGGATAGATCATAATTGAATATTTGTATGAAATAGTATTAGTTTCGTATAATTTACTTGGGAATACATTTCCCTCTTACAAAAAATTACCTGAAACAGTTTTCCCATGTTGGCACTTCAAAGTAAAAATTGGCATGTTTTTAGTTCTTATAAGCTGCATAAAATAATTAACATAATTTTAAAAAGTGACACTGAAAGTACATGTTACAGGCTAGTGCTTGACATGTTTTAAAAGCCGTTAGAAATTTTTTTGTAAGTTTAAAAAAAATCGATGAAAGGCAAAACAATTGAAAATTTCAGACATTTTCTTCATTTCAAAAACGTTTTGTAATAGATATTAAAACATGTCAAACAGTAGTCCTTGACATTAAGTTACCGTGTGATTTTTTAATTTATTTATGTTCCATTGGTTTTCACGGCTCATAATAACTAAAAACGTGCAAAATGTGAATTTGAAGTGCCATTGTGGGAAAACTGGTTGAGCTAAATAATTTTATAAGAGGAAAATGTACAAGTAACGTCTAACAAAACTAACACTTACCTCATACAAACATAAAATCACGACTTATTCTCACTTGGACATCCTTAATTCACATAGTTCTCAACAGAAATCCCTTTGAATTTAAAGTATTTTTTTAAGGCAGTCGAAAGTAACTTAAATAACAAACTATGTAGTTCTACGCATGAAAAATTAACGTACATCCATTAGTTGTTTCTCTAACTTAAAAATTAAGGCCCTACTGTAATTCACCGATTTTAGTAACTACAGTTAAATTTAGTATTCGTTCTGAGTAGAGCCACAAGCTTGTCACGAAGCGATTTTTTCACCATTTTGTTTCAATATCTTACGTTAAAATCGATAGCTCTCCATTATGCTTAACGGCAGTGCGTCTGGTGAAGTCAAATGAGAGACGTTTCTGAACAATCAGAATAACTTAATTGTGACACATTACATCTGTAAATCCTAAGCCAAACGAAAGTTAAAACATGCAGCAGAGCACGTAAGAAACTGAAAACAAATCATGCAAAAATCCTATCTCCACTAAACACTCATGAGCGTGGCGTTGAGCTAAAACGAGGATACAGTTTTATCTGACCTAACTCGTGAAAGAAAAATTAAGACCTTTTACCTCTCGGCGATAACCAGACAGGAGTGTCTTCACATCGCAGCTTGGCTTGGCAGTTTCCAAATAGGCCTACACGTGCCGGCGGGGTCAGCCTCGTACATCACCGCGACCTCCACCCATTCATTGCCCCGTGACTCTTGCCAAAAATGCGGGGGGGGGGGGGAAGGGGGTATCCGACCTGAGTTAATGCGGAATCCGGCGAAACACGGCTCCCGGCGTCAGCGAGACAAACCGCGCGTATTAACGCCCGACGCCCGCCGCTGGCAGGGGCCGTTTTGAACCGGTGCCATCGGCTGTCGCCGTGCCTATTCCTTGACCTCACCCCGTTTTTAGCGCGGTGCGAGCCCGCTGCCCCTCCGAAGTGGTACCAGCATCCATCACACCCGCTGACCGAGGGCCAAGACGGCGAACAAAAGGACTGGAATTAGGCGGGCACGTTGTTTTTCTGGCCACGGAGGCCGAGATTTAGCGCCTTTGTCTTCTCGCTCTACCCCTGGTTCTCTCTCCTTCAGCCACCCACCACCCCAGCAGATGGATGACCCGGGGCTGGCTCCTGGCGTCGTAGGCAACCCCTCAGGCGCGAGGTGGTCCGGGGAGAAGGGATTATCCCTCGTCGCTCGAGATACATCGCGTGCGCCCTTGGCCCTTTGTCTTCCGCCGAGACAGCTCGAACAAGGCCGTCTCTCGCCCTTCCGAACGACGCCCGGGTACAGGCAAGATTCTACACCGCGCGTTTTTTGCGCGGAGTTCGCAACGAACTGGGTTGCACAGAACCAGGAGCGAATCCGGGCGGAAAGAAGGGGGTGTTGGACGTTCAACTCCCCATTTAGCCAAAATTAATTGAAAAAATTCATACTAAAAGTTAAAATATGCTTACGAGTAACATATTCAATGTTTTTCTACGAAAATTGCTAAAAATAGCACTATTGTGCACTTTGAAATCCAAATTTCCCTGGGTGGAGGGCTCCGCGGACCTCCGCTTCAAAGGGGTGGTCAGCGTTCATTTATAATATTTTCAAGTTAACCCCCTCCTTCCCTCACCAACTCACTAAACAAATCCTGACTACGCCACTGCACAGCATTGAGGGCCTATCCTGGAAAATAATTTCGAATTGTCAGATTCGTATACGAAGGGGCCTGGTCGGAAATCGGCTCCACATTCTCGAGTCCGTATACGAAATAAGTAGCGATGACCTTCGAAATGGCGGATATTCGTATGGCTAACTCTACTTGTAAAATATCAATTTGTATGACGACTAGGATATCTTAACTTCTCATCGTCATGACTAATGAATCTTAATATAAGCAGGAATGATCTTATAAGACTTATTGAACTGATTACAAAAGTGAATGTCGTATAACAGAAAATACTAAAACTACATAAAAGATACAAAAGGTATCGTATTTCGTGTGCTGATGTAGCTTCTATAGCGTTATGGCAAGGTGCTTGCTTGATAAGAAAATATTTCGGTTCGAAATTTTTTGCAGTTATATTTTTTTTTTATTTAAATAAAAACGTAAATGATTTTACGCAGCAAACTGCACTATGGTTAGCTGTATTATCACAGTAAGTAGTGCACTAATATCACGTTCTTAAAACACAAATGTAATTTTATATATTTAAGTGCGTCGTCGTACATGGCGTTACAACTAAATGGAACTTGAATAACGACTGACGTTGTGTCGGGTATTTGTTAGTAGCGGTTTTGTTTCAAATTCCAATATAATGAGCATAGATTTACTTTAATCGTAACGGGCAATAGTGCGTGTTGTATAGAGTCAATCACAGAAACCTATGTTATATAAACGTTAATTCGTTAGTATTTGTAACTAAAAATACTGTTTTAGGTAACATTTCTGGAGCAGTGTAATGTAGACGTAAACATTGTACAAGCCTTCCTAAGTATACAGCGAAACTATACAAACTCGATGAAAATATAAATCAAGCACAGATTTTTTTTGAATGATCACTTTATCCCGAAGAAACGCCAATACCTGAAATGAGGAAAATTCCAAACATGAACCAAAATCGATATAGTCGGATTTGGAATCGAACCTGCGCCGTCTCGAACGTTGTTTCAAGGTAGTTTACCACTGCGCCACCTCCCTTTGTGTTAGACCGTGTAGACGCCTTTCGGAAATCATATTACTTGAGTCGCCATGTCTGATTATTTTGTTTTTCACTTCCACGAGCTTCGGAGCAGGAAAATTTAAATGTTCTATTATGAGTCTTTGCTCCACAGAACAAACATCGGACTTGACTTTTGAACCTATATTTAAGCCGCAATCAGTACAGAGAATTAAGACTATATAAAATTCTTATGTTGATTGCAGTACACATATAGGTTTAAAGTTCAACTGCGATAGTCGTATCATAGAACAAGGTAAAATTCATACTATAATCGCACGTTTTTCTTCTTCTCAAAACTTCAAAAAAGTAAAAAAAAAAAAAAAAAAAAAAAAAATTGTTTTTCCAATAATGCGTCTTATGCTGAGCTTTAATGTGCGACACTACAAGCCGTGTTTTTCCTTAGCATATTTTGTTCGTTTAAGAACAGTTTTATTAAATATGTAATTAAATTCCAATAGATATACACTTTACTTTATAATAAACTCATAAATACAAAACACGATACCAGTATTTAGTATATAATTAGTCATATGTTATATTTAAATCATTAATAGATTCTCGCTGTTTCAGTGGTCAGGCATTGCGCATTTAAAAACTGTGTTTATATTAAAAGCGTTTTGTATAACGTACAAGTGTTACATTAAGAACATTTTACAGAGTTCAATTCAAACAATGTCACGATTAATAAATATAAAATTTAACATGATGGGCGAGATCCCACCTTAAACAGGATAGAATTTTGTCAAATACCGATTATTTTTTAAAGGTAATTAACTTGCCAGAGATGGTGTTTAGTAACTCCAAGGGCGACGGGAAAAAGTTAGTACCGGTATCCGTGACGCTTGTAAGAGCATGTAAGTAGGACTTACGAGTAACTTTACCGTTACAAAAGATTGCTGAACAAGAAAGTAGCTCCGGAGACTCCATTATCGCAAGGACGGCAACGGAAATAGCTAGAACTAGGAGGGTTAGAAGGACCGACGACGTTATTAAGCTGGAACTGTTATCTTTATTTCTTCTATCAGTTCTACTGTCAAGGAAATGCGCACTTTCAGTACACACACACAGTCTACCTTCAAGCTTTAAAACTTGACTGGCTTGGAAAAAGAGAGATGCTTGGAGAAAATGTCAGCAGAATAGAATCTAAGTTAGAAGCAGCAGTTGTGATGATGGCTGTCGGTCTACAAAACCCATGCACATTCTCTTTCGAAAGCATTACAATTTATTTTACCGTTTGAACAGAAGCCAATTGTATCTTCTCTTGTAGAATACATTTTTGGGGAAAAAATGTTTAGTTATTTCTATTATTTTCGCTACTTATAGACTCCATCGCATCTGTAACACAAAAAAAAAAAAATCACACCAACACTCCAGCTCCCTCCCCCGTATCTTGCTTTTAGGTTATACACCGTTTAGCTGACTGTCGTTATTGCGAATTTGTGTCCACAGTTAAGGGCCAAGCCTACCCGGGCGTTAGAGATTCAAAAAGCAACGGAGCTGGTCGGCGGATTTTTTTCGGGAATCTCCAATTTCCCCCGCCCCTTTCATTCCGGTGCTGCTCCGCACTCACTTCATGTCACCCCTCACCGGCGCTAAAGACCTCGATGTTCAGCGCTGACCAAAATCACACACGAGCAACGGAGCTATTCGACCTTGAAGCGCACATCAAACGACGCATCGCCACCATAAGCCAAGAGCTGACCTAGCGTGCCGGTTCTATTTTTACTGAGACTTTAAACGGTGACCATATCATTTTGTTGGTGGAAAGTGTGTAGCAAAGTTCAGTACATATCTCAATCCTAGTTTCACATATGTCCGGTTATTACATTTTGAAGAACGTCAGCCTGAAAAGGCCTTTTAGATTTAGATATTTCGGAGGACTTAGAAACTGTGTTTTTAAAGAGCGCGGTGTCTAAATAAAAACGTTAAAACCTTCTCCGAAGTGTTCTTTTTTTCCCTTACGTTGGCACATTAGGAACACGTAGAATAGTTTCGTAAAAAAACTGTTTACGAACACTACAACGCATTTGAAACGCGCGGTAGGCGGTGCCCTTAAGGTGACCGCCTACCCCACGCTTCAAATTCGTTGCAATGTGTCCGTAAACAGGGTTTTTCTGGGAAAATATGCCATGTGTGCCCATTGTACCAACGTACGAAAAGAAAAACTTCAGACAAGGTGGGAACCTCATTGTTAAGACGCCACGCTCATTACAAACACTGTTTCTAAGCCCTCCAACATGGCTAGAAACGGCCTTTTCACACTTCCGTACTTCAAAATGTACCAACCGGACGTATGTGAAACTCAGATTGCGACTTGCACTGAACTTAGTTGTAGTCTTTCCATCAATAAAATTATATGATCTCCGCCTAATGTCCCATAGTAAAAACAGTTCGGCGGGAACCTTGCACGCTAGCCCAGCGCTTGGCTCGTTGAGGCGACGCGGCATTTGATGCGCGCTTCAAGGTCGACTTTACCGCTCCGTCCTTTTTGAGCCTCTCACACGCAGGTAGGCGGCGCCTGTAAGGATGAATAATTAGGATTCATAGAGGCTGTACACTAATACGCTGCTTCGAGTAATCTGCGGACCAAACACATGCTTGCATCTCAATTCAGGTCATGCAAGGCTCTTTGCGAGTACCTAATACATATTCAATTAAGTTTTTTTAAATTCAAACATGAAAAAACTGTCTTGGCTACGTTGGGCAAAATTTGTCCCGGACTGGCGGTGTGTCTAGCCGAAAAACTGTCTGGGAGATAAATTTCAAAGAAACGCCATAAGAGTGAAGTAGCATCGTATTTTGGATTTCTTTATTTTTCATTATTATTCTTGTAAATGATTCAATTCTGAAAATTTATCCAAATTTGTTAGAGTATGAAATATACGCTGATAATATTTCTGATATCACAAGTGATTGGTTCTGTTACGGCACACGAAACCGTGAAAAGTAAATATTTATTTTACACCGGGTGTTTGTACACGAAAAACTAATGCAATCAATCCATCATACTAACTTTAAATAAACCACAGAATCTTCCTCAGCAGTTTTAACGTAGCCAGAATTTTAATAATGAAACTCAAATAATTTTCATTCCTCAAAACTATTAAATCTGAGTTGACAACTGGCATTACCCCTCCTTGGCAGAAGAAAACGCGGAAAGAGCTATCGGAAGTGGATTCCGTCAGAAGAAAAAAAAAACTATCAGCTGAATGCAAACTGAACAGACCGTTACAAGACTAAACCATGATAAGCACACGAGACTCAACACAATTGCCATTTATTGTTTTACTCTTATCTATATACACGGTTGGTGGATTAGATACTTGCAGAATTTAAGACTAAGCAAAGTCACTGGAGTGAGGGATGAAAATGGGATTGGGAGTAACAATGTACGTTATACGAGCGACTGCGATAAAGGAATTGAATGTTTCTTAACCGTCGAATTGTCTTCGCTCAGAAGAACTGTAACAAAAGGAATTGGCTCAGAAGAGAAAGTATCCTCGGTGAATGTAAATGGTTCACAAGGGAAACCACCAAGTATGTAAATTGTCTCAGCTACAAAGACATCAAGAAGTTTTTTTACGCAGTGTTAAGATAAACAGAACACCAAAAACCGCGCAGTTCGGGTCTCTAAATGTTACTATGGTAAAACCTTATATGGCTGATTCACGATCGAAGAAACACAAACATTACTACATTATTCACGATAAACATAGCAGACATACTGTAAAAAAATGTTACTGTTACCTTGTGAGAGAAACATGTTTTTCCTTGCTTTTAGTAAAGACTCAATAAAAGTGAAAATTTGCCATCTTGTACAACAAACGAACTTGACATGAAAACGTGAAAACCATTATTGTGGCGTTTAGAATAGAGAAGGACTAGTGGTAAAATATTAATATTTTCCGAGTCCTGGGAATTTTACAATTTACAATATTCCTATTCATCTGCCTTGACGAACAAACTCCTGCAGTAGTGCTTCCATTTTTGGTTTTCAGTTGCGAATATTGGTGCCACTGAAAAATTATCAGGCTATGTATTTTACAAAGAACTTCTTTAAAAAATTAGTTGGCGATAACATTTTTGTAAATTTACAAACTAACTAAGGAAAACTGTTCTATACAAACTCTTGAAATGTGGGAAGATAATATTGGAATTATGTAAACAAGTGCCTGAGGATGAGTGCGTTGTGAATACGCAGGTGTGCCAGTATGTGCAATAGCGTACACTGAACTATTCACTTAATTTTTCGGAACATAGGAAGTTTTGCCCAGAAATCATAGTCATAATTCCTTTTGATAACATGCCTAATAGAACCAGTGAGAAGCGAATATAACGACCTGTGACACACGTAACTACCAACTATAAGATGACCATGTGGCAAGAGCAGCCAATAAGCATTATACAAGTGTCATCTATATTGGTGTAGGATCATAGCCTTAAACACCAGTAACCATATATTTTCCTTTTTTGAAACATGAACGCAAACTAACATACTCGCTGTAATGTAATGTGCAATGAGGTCAAATAAAACTTTAAAACCTACATATTTCATTTGTACGGTTACAATATTACTTTGGCCACTAGATTCGAATTCGTGTTTTCTGAAACTCGGATGTAATTTCTTGAATTCTAGTATGAGAGACATGCTTGGTTTCGGAACGAATGCTAACTGATGTTTTCTTCCCTTACAATGTAGTCAAGTACAGTTGACACACGAAGAAAGCGGGGGTCATGTGCTTATGTAAACAACTACTCGCTATAGCCAGTAACTGTTCATAAAATGAATACCGGCCGTTTTAAATAGCTAATTCAGCTAATAATGACAGGAATACGGTAGTCCGTTGCCTGCAACAACAAGTTATTTGAAGTCCACAGCACTTAGACCCTTTCATGTCGCGATTCCAAGCGGTAATCGTTTATGTCGATGATGAAGCTGAATCAATTTCTATTAGATAGACTACATTATCTGTACTTGTTACGTATGATGAGCACTTAATTTCATCACGTTTACTAAGCAAACTTCACGTATGTATCTTAACAGTACGGTTAATTAACTGAAGATGTTAGTAAAACCACATTTTTCATTTTGAAAATGTTACCAAAAATGGACAATTAATAACCTAGACTATTATGTATGGTATCCTGCTAACAAAGTTGAGTGCACGGAAGTCTTAAAAGGACATTTTTAGCTATGTTGGAGACTTCGAAACAGTGTTTTTAATGCGCTTGGTGTCTGAACAACGATAGTGTGTATTTGTCCACGGTGTGTTTTCTTTTGGCACATCGCCACAGCGTGTACATGTACAATAGTTTCGCGAAAAAAATTAATACTTTCCCACTTACTACAACGCATTGGTAGGGCGGGGCCCTTAAAGTTAAGAGTGTAGAGATTTTTGGTCAGCGCTTAACACAGTCGTCTTGAGCGCTGATGAATATATGACGCATAGAGCAGCGACGGAACGCAAGGACGGGGTAGGCGGGAGCACCCCGAGATAACAAGCCTACCAACAGCAACGTCCGCCCTGTTTCCCATAAGCAGAACTCTGGAGCGTTCCCAGAACACCGTGTTCGAAGGCGAGCGGTCTGACCACTACATTACCGCGGTCTTATTGTTATGCTGATTCTGCAGTTGATGCCTATGTTGCATTACGGTATAATAATAGCGGTGCATTTGAATCACGGAGTAGACTGAGGGCCGTATCTATATACCTCTTTCGAATGACAACCAACTGCTCACCACTGCTTTCTCTATGGGAATAGCAGTTGGTTGTCATTCGAAAGAGGTTTATAATATCGGCCCTGAGTATCTGAATACTTAAAATTTACGCAAGGCATATGGAAAGGTTTGCCAAATCTCAGAAAATTCGGAATGGATCCCCACATTAATGACCTCCAGTGCACACTTAGCAATGTCATACAAACGTTACAAGCACCCACCACACAACTGTAAACATCATAATATCATACTTTAAGACAGATAATTCAATGCGAGATAAGGAAAATACCTCGGTGGGGAAACGACTTTCTGAACATTTCCCGAACGCACTGGCCTCACAAAGTACTAACAAGCCCACGATAAGAGACGGCAACTATAAAAACAAAGCACCAAATTTCCGAGCACGCTAATCGAATTCGGAAACCGACCAGACCAGACCCTGTTTTTAGTGGTCGCAACGTGCGCAGTCTTGTGCAGCGATAAAGATAGTGCGGACCATCGCGAAGATAATAGAGATGCGAAACAGCACAACGGAGTAAGGAACGCAGAAACTATAGCCGAGACGGAGAGAAAATTTTTGGGACACGGTGAGGGGGAGAAGAAATGGCACCCAAGAACGAACACACGATATAATGTAATATATATTCGCGCAGCTACGTATGTATGGGCAGGAAGGAGTGGGAGGGAGAAAGGGGAGTTCGGAAAGGACATTTTTACAGCCGAAAATGAATAATGTGAGATGAGATAGCCTCAGTCGGGGAGAATTGCAAAGTCCCTGCATGTCCGAGGTCCCAGCGGCTGCGAGGGTCGACGTCGCGACAGTGCCAGAACGACTCAAGCGACACCAGCCAACCCACGGTTGCACTAGGAAACATGAGATACATGCTGTTTAGGATAAACTGAACACACTGTATAATTTTCTGTGAGCCATCATGCCTCCATCTATACTATTTTAAATACGAAAACTTCCACGTTACTAAAAACTAATGTGAACCATTCACAACTCTCAAAACTTTACTTCTATCACCCATAAATACATTAATTTTATTATAAGGGTTAGGAAGTGCTCACTTTAAGATGAACCGCCTATAACGATACTACGACCGATTATTGTATATACCACACGAACAAAATTAAAAACTTAGGCATTTTGTTCTCCCTTGTAGCTGGGGATTTCTCGAGACAAAAATTACGCATTAGCCACATGAAGAGCCGATACATATCTTGGTATCTACGGAAAACTCAGAATGATTCTACAGGCAAAACAGATAAGTCATTAACGGAAAATTATCAACGTACGTCTTCGCCAACATGTAATACCATCGGCTTCACTACATTTGTGTAGCTGTTCGTATGAAGGAGGCACTTCTAAAATCCTAGTTTCTTCTTGACCTTTTAGATAACTTGTATTTTCCTATAATTTTTAATGTAAAGAAATCACAATAAGGAACAATTACATTGAACATTTTGTAGCGAACTCAAAAGTCAACGTCTGAAATCAGAAAAAAAAAAATTTAATCCGTGAATGGTCATAAAAAGTGCTTAATTTATCGCAAACTATCTATATAATAATCCTCGAGACATATTTAATAGTATGAATGTTGCTTTCTTAGTTCTCATCCACATTGTTCGTTCAAGTCGCCTTTTTTTATATATAAATAAAATGGCTAAACATTATAAATGAAATATGCTTGAACATCACAATATACTCAGTAAACCGTTCTTAAAATCCAAAAACTATAAAATTCGTCATAAAAATCACCATGGGATTAGCAAATTTTTTAATTTGTTCAGTACTGCAAGCAAATATCGGCAGATAATCTCATATGTGTAAGTCTGGCTTAGGCAATCACAACATACGTTTATATATTTCAAGATGATCGCTAAAAATAAATTTATGTCAGTGTTAATGAAATGAAGAGCTGCACTTATTTGAAAGACATTATTACTTTGAATACATGCGACAAAATTTTACACATGAAATGATACACTCATCTAATGGTGAAAAATATTTGAACCTAGCATGCCAAGCCACAAAATACCTCTACGCCTAGGTCTCAACGAGGGAAAAAAAAGAGGGACAAAATAACACTCGCAATCAAAATAAATTTTGTAAACAGATTAGGACATCTCATATCACATCGTAATCAGATATTTATTACAGGTTTAATCAAACTGCGTACATAATGGTGTTGCTAAATTAAGTGATAGTGAATCCCTAAAAAGTTGGGGTAAACTTTTTTTGCAATATGATAAAATAAAAACACTACAATGTTTTTTTTCTGATATCGAACATGAAAGTATAAACATCGCTACGTTATCACCAAATGTCTAACCGAATGCACAACTGTACTTCTGAAGTTCAAAATTTACATTTCGAAAATGTTACCGAAAAATGGACAATTAATAACATAGATTGTTATGCATGGTATGCTGCTCTCGGATGCAGAGCATGGAAATATTTTAATTTACTATATTCATGGAACCAACTCACGAATTGTTGTAAAGGTGCTTAAAAATACGTTTATTTAATCTTACGTATAATGAACAAGCATATGTGACAATTTTACTGCAGACATTTTTGAACCATACAGCCTTCCAATAGATTTATGCTAAACATTTTAATTTGCTTCTTGCGAAGACGTTAAAACCAAATCACTTATTCGACACATCATGTGCTTAAATTACACGAAGTATTTAAAAAATATTATTCTAACATGTGATAGTTTGGAATATTTAAACATAAATAAAACTCTAGAATTACATGATAATCAAATATTACTAACTGAACGGTGAATAAACCTAAAACAGGTAGTAGCACTTGAGGGGAGTCCTCGAAGGGACGTGAGGTCAGTAGGGCGTCTTGCGTCTAGAGGCGAACAGGTTAAGTGGCGAACAAGCAATAGTCTACCTTAAGCCCACCTCTCCCGTGCCCCGGTCGTGCACCTTGTGTTTTCATTACGCAAGGTCAGAGCGCTGAAAGTACAATATATTATCACAGCAAATTGTGGTCAACGAGTCTAGCTGCAACTCTACACTTATATGTTTGCGATTCCCTCAGGAAATTAATAATAAAAAAAAATTAAAAAAAACTCAAAATCTTTGTCAACTATTGCTAAATTCGTTGATTATTTCAGTTATTCACCGACCAAAAATAAAAACATCTGAAACATACAAACGCAGATAAACAATCTGTACATTAAGAGTGCGTGGTAGATAAATAAACGCTGAAAACATAGATTGATTTCTACGCTTTTTTTCGAAGGCAATATGGATAAAACACTCAATGGCAATCCTAGATAATGGTATTTGCCAATTTGATGAGTAAATATTTATCCAGAATTACTCATTCGTTACGCGTGATCTCTTGCGCCGCAGTTAAATGCACGAGGTTCCGGCGTCAGAGATTGTGCCTCAGAAGTTCTGAACACTGGAAACAATTATGTTTAAA
This sequence comes from Medauroidea extradentata, assembly GCA_003012365.1. NCBI lineage: Eukaryota > Metazoa > Arthropoda > Insecta > Phasmatodea > Phasmatidae > Medauroidea > Medauroidea extradentata. The sequence continues at coordinate 69,859 of PNEQ01091279.1, read as the reverse complement.
ACGTTGGCTAAAACTATTGTCTAGGATTGCTATTGTTTAATTTTCGCAGATGGGCTTCAAGAAACCTACAGTTACAGATTAATTATTTTGTCGTTGAATTATGTACCACGCCCTCTTTAAAGTAAAAATTAAATTGAAGTACTGTGATTAGTGTCAGATGAGAATAGAATCTAACCCGGGCCCTCCCGAATGCGAGTCCAACGTTGCCACAGATGCGCCACCAAGATTGGTCGGCAATAAAAATCCACAGAAAGCCTCCTGTTTACGTGCGTTGGTGCGTGTCAAATCGTGATCGACGACGCCGGAGGAAGTACACTGTTCGACCGGGGAAATCGATTATCGAACTCATCGGGGAAGCGAGGAGGCGTTCCGAAGAAAAGACTTGAAGGGTTTTTCCGCCCCGCGGCAAAGAGGACGACGAATCATGTTGGCATTCCGCGCGGCGCCCCAATAAGACGTCCGATAGCGCCCAGGCAGACAGGTACGTTAGGGTGAAGTCTGGCAAGGGGAGGGGGCGCCGCTACTGTTTGCCACTGGGGGCAAGATTGCATAATCTATTTTTATATCCACGCACGCGCAGCCCTGACCCCCCTCCGCTCGTTCCAAGACGTCCCCCTGGGCAATTTGGTATTCAGCGTCGCTTCGGGTCCACTCGCCCACGCCGCGGCCTGCATCGGTAATGGCGGGACGTCCTACCCCGATATCATCGGCGAACGGCAGGGGAAAAAGTGCTCTCCCTCACCTCTCCTTCCACGTCCATTGCCCCATGCAGATAACGCCCCGCAGCCATCACGCATGCTCGTGAGAGGCCAACCTGACATGCGCCGACCGCTAGTAATTAAGGAGGATGATGCTCCACAGCAGTGAATTTTCACAATTTTCGACATAACTTTTCCCCCTCGATTATTATCGAGAATCAAGGTTCGACGGTCGTAAATGATACTTCTGTACAACTTATTACATTACTACATAGTCCACAGACTGTCTTATTTTTGGAGTAGTAATGGAAGATAAGAAAAAGAGGCATTTTTCCTATCTGCCATACGTGCTTCAAAAATAAAACGTCTGTGACTATGTAATCGGTAAGAAGGTGTACAAAAGTGTAATCTACCGATTGTCGAGCATTGGTCTTCTATAGTAAGCGAGAGGAAAAAGTTATGTCGAAAATTGTGAAAATTTACTGCTTTGGCGCTCCATCCCCCTTAAGGCGGTCGTCTGGGAGAACGTATTGTTCGCGTTCGAGGCCTGGAAGCGGTAAAGACGAGACAGACGCGCATGACACCTCCCACATAGCCTCTATGCGCAAGCCACTGGACTGGCGCGCAGTCTCCTCGCCGACAACATGGTGACCCTGTCATTTTATGACGTAGTACTGAAGGTAAAGTTGCTTTGTCCACGCCTACACATTTTAAAAGATTTTGCACCTATATGTACGTACCTACAAAAATACCTCAAAAACTACCCTTTTTTAGCCATTTTTAGCTATTAGAAAATATAGTTTAACGAGTTGTGGCGAACTTGAAACGGATATACGCACGTGTAACGTTCTTTAAATGATATTCCTAAGCAGACATTACTCATGTGCGACGAGCAGTTTTCTAATAATCTGGTAACGGCCGAAACTCTGCACACCACACGGCGACCTGGACAGGTGGCCCTCTTAAGAGGAACCCAAGCCCAACATAGACACCGGCGACGTGCGACGTCCTAGAAACTATGACGTGCGTTTATGGTAATGTTAGTCATTACTATGCACTTTATCGGATATTTCTATGTATTGTATGAAGTATTTCGTAATCAGCTAGACAACGAATAAATATCATCAAAATATTGTTTCAACTTTAACATCATTGTCACAGTACTTTCAGAATTACTTAATACGAACGGAAGAGTAGACATAGTTAAAAAAAAATAGAAAGCATGAGTGAGTTATAAAAGATTAAGTACATGAGCGAGAAAGAATGAGTTCGTGAGAAAGAGTGTGGGAATGTGTATGATGGAGTAAGAATGAAATAGAGAGAGAGAGATAGCGACAGAGAGTGTGTGTGTGTGAGAGATTGTGAATGTGAGTGATACTGTAGGTGAGAGGGTGTCAGAGAGTGTTAGCGATAAAGTATGAGATTGTGAGAGTAAACGTGAGCGAGAGAGCGTGGGTAAGTGTGAGCGAGAGAGTGTGGGTGAGTGTGAGCGAGAGAGTGTGGGTGAGTGTGAGCGAGAGAGTGTGGGTGAGTGTGAGCGAGAGAGTGTGGGTGAGTGTGAGCGAGAGAGTGTGGGTGATGGATAGTGACTGTAAGGATATATTATACTATATGATATTACTGAAAACTAGGAACATTAGCGATGTTTGATTTTTGTCTAATTTTTTGTAAAATAGATTTTGTTTTACATACAATGGAATAGTCGGGATAATACTCTCTAGAGTAGTTTGTAACCATTTTTAATAACTTAATTGTATTTTTTTAAAAGGAGGACAGTCGTAATTTTGACTCTTCACTTATTTTTGATGAAAGGAAACTGCATCATACGTTCTCTGTCATTACCCACGTTGTACAGTACAGCTGGTATATGTATTAAATATTGTTTTAATACGCTTTATAGTAATATTAACTTAGTTATTACGATTAAGTAAAAGTTGATTTATCATCCCATCGAAAACGAAAAAAAATTTTATTTTGCTTAAATTCAGCGGCTTTGTTGCCGAAGCCACGCCGCCAAAGCGGCCGGAATCTGAACTCGAGAACTTCACCCATCAAAGTAAACAAAGGACTCAAGAATAGTGGGATTCTAAGCTCACGATCTAAACTCGCACTCTGAGATGGGTGGCGGATTAGGTGAGGAAGAACAAGGAGTTGAGAACACGAGGGCTTCGCGGGGGTTCAGGGCGGTATGAGGGAGGACGAAGGGAAAGGGAGGGGCTGGTTATACTCCAGCGACGCTAGCTTTTTCCAAGGGAAAGCACCTCGGCTCCGGGTCGTTTAAACCAGCACGTCGTAAATACGAGGGAGACATACTCTTGGATGAGGGGGAGGTGAGAGTGAAAGCAAAGAGCGTGAAGAGGCAGTTGGTTCCAATCCACCACCTGCTACCCGAAGACGGCGGGCAACTCCCAGGACATCTGGCCACGTTGCCGTTTTATGTGGCTGCAAGGAAGAGGGTAGGCGTCCTTGCCCTAGAGGGGGTGAACACTGCGCGTGTTGGGGGCACCAAGTTTCCTGCGAGGATATTGGCTTGTCCGGCCCGGAAAAAGAGGGAGGGTTGCTTGAGTGAAGAAGACGACGTCCCAAGGGTGCTGACCTCACACGTCATCCCCCTCCTCGACCTATACATCACTCATCATTGGGCAGCGTGGGCCACTTACGTACCTTCGAGATAAGCGAGAGAAAGGTACAGGCCATTATCAGGCTATAATAAGGTAGGGTTGACTTTGTTCATACGTGAATACCCTGTTCCGTACAACTTCAGTAAAATCGAACAGCTTCTTCTGTTAGTATTTCGCAATATGTGTCACAATGCAAGATACAACAACAGTACAAATTGTGAATTTGACATCTCGGGTTCTTTTAACGAATAAAAGTATATTCCACCGTAACAAATATTACAAAGCAATTACAGTTATTGCCCATTTGTAGCTGTCAAATTTTTCTCAAGTTACAGGAAACACAGTATGTATGACAATATAGCGGAGCCCAATCATCTGTTATTGTAGGTATATTGAGAAATTAGGTTATGGCTGGACAACCATCAGCCAATTTTTACACGTTGCTATAACAACAAACAACTTTCTTTCACGTGTTAATATGGCAAATGGTGAATTCCCCTTTCAGTTTCACAGACTCACACCTCTCACCATATATCATAACTCATGCCCCATATAATGTTTCTCAAATCTCTGGCCTTCGACGCTGGTGGTATAATACACCGAACTCGGCACTTTCCCGACGACATCTCGGTGTGGGGAGAACTTTGCAATTCTGTCTTATCTGCCCAGTTATTCGTGTGGAAACCATTTTGAATGTTTTATTTATCCAGAGCCTCACTGACCTTGACTTTTTCTCAATCCATCTCCCTCTCTCGTTGATAAAGATGAAAAATACAGTAGCAAAATAAATGCACTACAAAAAAATACTATTTATGTCACCAACCGGGTGACTTACGTTAAAAATAAATTTTAAAACTTGATGAAGCTACCACTGCACATAAAGTTACCGCTGTAACTAACGAGCGTACATACCTCAATGTGGGCGACAATTAAAGTTAAAATGGGTCACGTAAGAAATAACTTATGCTATATTTTAAATATTTTATCATGGTGCACCTACAAACATAACGAATAATTTAATATAACTTCAGTTAGTGAAATGTCTAAATATTAAATTTGGTTACAATCGATTCAGTAGGTCTCGAAATACAGGAGTTTAAAGTCAATTTGTTCATGTCATGAAATCTTCAAAATTGTTGTTAAACACAGCATAAACAAGTCGCGTCACCGTTCAATGTGGTAAATGTGTATTAAGAGTTAGTGGACCCTAGATTTGTATTTACGTTTGAGGCACGGAAACGGGGAAGGCGATAAGTTGAGCATAACACGTCCGTCGAACACCTCATCGCCTCTAGGCGCGAAGTACAACACTAGCGTGCAGTGTCTTCGTAGAAGTTGTTTTTCAACGGGACTTCAAGCGATGACACTGTAACTTTATTTGTGGAAAATATGTGGTAAAAGTCCAATGTAGGTTTCTGTGGTTTAGTTTTACTATTACGGTTGATATTTTCTCAGCTACAGCAAACGTGAAAAAGTAAATTTTATCACTTTTGAGGAGCTTGGTAATAATGTTTTTAATTTGCGAGCGGCATTTTTAAAACCAAACGGACACATATTTAGAAGTGTCTCTTCCTTTCACAGATAAAAGTATCGGAAACATTGTTAATAGTTACACAAGAAAACTACTTTCCGTAGCAAGCTACCGCACGTCTCACGCGCCAGGTCCGCTAACTCTTAAGTATGACAAATTGAAGAAATTTGTTTCTCAGATTTCTCTCGTGATCAAAGAAAGTTTAAAGGGCTACCCATTTTAAAAAATGAATGCCCTTGTTCAAAAAACATAAAACTCAAATAACTGTGATACGTAGACAATAGACAATTTGTGTACAGTGTACGATGAACTTCGGACCGTAGGTTGAAATTTTTTGAGGGGACATGCGCGCAAACACGCCCTTTCTCTCTTTCTCTTTCTTACACACACACGCACGAAGGTGATATATAATCCTGCTTTTTCATAAGTAAAGTATGCTAAAAATTTAAACCCAAGACTAACAGCACACTAGTCTTAATCACGAACGCAAAACAACTGTAACAGCTTCTCTAACGAAAAACGTTTAAATTCACACATGCTGTAACCTTCATGATATTCCTAGAAAATAATACCCACGTATGAATAACTCTATATACGATTTTAAAGATGTTTAATGTAAGGCACCACAAGCCGTTCGAATTACTGGTTTTCTATATCGTTTGGTTGTTTAGAATGTTTTTGTAATAACGTCATAAAACAACAAGGTCACTGCTAGAAGTGTCTCATAGAAGCGAGATTACAACGGAACAGTTCAATGCCTTGCGCGTCAAGGCTATCATTAGAGATGACGGAGAATCGTATCTGCAAGCATATTCTTCATATCAGTACTACGTCCTGCGCTTTGAATTATTAGACGACGCTTATGCGGCACAGTTGAGCTGTTTACAGACAAAACACAGACGTTCAGTCGTAGCGTACCAGAATTAGCATTGGTACAGTCAAGTTGGGACTCGCCATTAGCTAGAGAAATGCGTCAGAAATAAATGTACTAAATTGAAGCCCATGAAAGTGTAAAGATTTCCCGCCACGAACCAGCATCCATAGCTGTAACGTATTCTATGTGCGTGCCTAAAGTGGACTTCCACAATCGGCAAAGATTTATTTTAAGAAATATTACTATATGTCGTTCGGGATAAAGTGAGCACTAAAAATTTAACCTCTGAAAAATATCACCAGCCGTTTCTGCATATAATTAAACGTTAACTATAGCTATCTTACTGCTTCTATGGTTGGCACCGAAATTACGTAATATAGTTCCGCGTATTTTCCGATTTAATTACAGGAATACCAACACAAAATAAACCGAAACTGACACTATTGCATTTGATGTAATTAATAAACTTATTTTATACAAACTATATATGTTCCTACTGACTGCACAATTTATCTTACCCGCGCAAACATCAACTGACGTGTCCAGAGAGGTTTGAAATTTCCAGCCGTTAGCCGTTACGCCCGGAAAGATACGAATTGGCTGAAAATATAACATTAGCAGGGCTGGCTCACATTATCCTGAACCACCTTTAAACATGTGTTCGTATCTTTATTTACAAATTAAACATTTACAATCATGCTTCTCTATTTTTGTTTTCTAGTTATCATGCTCATAAACGTGGTTTCGAAACACCTAAAAATTGCTAAAGACGACTTTTCCAGTCTGTCTTCACGTAAATAATACCGAAAGGAATAGCAAACCAAAAATAGAGAAGCATGCGATGAATTTTACTGCTAATTTTCCGTAAATATAATAGTAAGGTCATCGTTAAGTCCCATAAAAAAGCCAACGACCAAAACACGGCACGGGGTTTTCGCGACGCGGTTGCTGACTCACGAGCCTATCTATACTTTATCACTCCCTTGTTTACATACCTCAAACGCGGCATCTATCGCCTGATGTATAACATACGTGCAAGGTTAAGAAAAACGGTACGCAATAAGTAACTAAGCAGATTGTATTGGAATACACACAGGGAAATCTTTTCCCAGACATTCCCCTGCAGTTCTTCCGTAAATACCACACGCAGCACATCCATAGTTTGCGGGCAAGTCTACCGTCAATTTTACGTCTGTGATGAAAGCATTTAAAGTAGGGAGGACTTTGAAGCCCTGGAGGCCTTTTTTGTAACTTTTTCTGTCCCTTAGGCGATCTTTATACAAAGTTGGTCGGTAAATATATTTACGACGAGAATTAGTAACTAAAAATGGCGCCGTGACTGTCTTTCAAAAGTCTCGTAACCCTCTTTATTATAAAGATCGGGTTCTATGGTGGTGTTACGAGATAAAGCTCATGAAAATGTTCGACATATTTAAGATGTCTTATACGACTATCCTCGTTAGAGAACATATACGATTGAAACATTGCTCGGAAGGAGACAGAAGCACATTATTTCATTATCTCTCAAATATTAAATACGTTCCGTAAATTATAATTATGTGTATATTAACCTTTACTGCCCACGCAGACTACACATTCAATTTAGCACACTGCTGCTATCTCTTGGCCTTAAGATACACTACCGCAATACTCTACTGCTACCTCTTGTAAAAACTGTGTACTAACATTCTACTCGAGGCTCGCTGATATTAAAACTTTTAAAATTAGTATTTTATAGAGGAGCAATTACGATTTATATTATTTGAAAAAAAAAGTAATTAGTAATTCCAAACACGCTGTGAAAACCGAGAAAATATAATTTAGTAAGATGTACAAAGGTATTCAGTGCACAGACTACAGTGTTGCCAAGCATATTGAAGTACTAGTAAAGACAGGTGTTAGAGAATACGATAAAAAAGACAGTCACGAGTGTCTACCTTAAGGCTCGGTTTCAGTCGCCATATTGAATTTTATTATTTTTATTAATTTTTTAATTCTAAGAAGAAAAATGTTAATTATGCGATTATACCTCAAATACTATTTACATTTCGCTACAGTACAGACCTTGTGATTTAGCTGTTAACTTACAATCACGCCGCAATTTGTGGGGCAAATTTTTTTATATTCATAATTTACCCGACAAATTGCGGCGTAATTATAAGTTAACAGCTAAATCTCAAGGTCTGTAATGTAGCGAAATGTAAATAGAATTTGAGGTATAATCGCATATTTAACACTTTTTTTCTCAGAATTCCAAAAAAGCGAAAAATAATAAAATTCAATATGGCGACTGAAACCGAGCCTTAATCGCTGTCGCTCTCGAAAGAAAAGTCACAAGTGACTATCTTTATCAGAGGTGAAGATAGAGAACAGCCCTCCAGGTCATGTTATTCAGATAATTTATATATTTGCGCATTTGTTAATGTGAACACAGTAGTGTTAGTAACAAACAGAGTAAGAACTCACCGTGAATGTTAAATGTTAGAGCCCACATAAAAATAATTAAATTATTATTAAATATGGAACATTCTGACGAGACAGTCTCTAATCGTGCTCATTTTACCGCCAAGTGTATATAGGTATAATTACAAAAAAAATAACAGTTTTTGCCGTGGTTTTTATGAAGCAAATGTTGCCAGCAAAGTGATTCATGACCAGCCGAATAATTTGGAATAATGTTCTGGAAAAATATGAGACACATGAAGTTAACTTAATTGTTTGTTCTCATCTTATGTCAGTTCACTCCGTGGCGAAGTGTGGCCGTGTTCCAAGGGCAAACTATAGAAGAGTATATATATACACACACACACACACACACACACACACTTCGAGCTCGCGCCATTTATGCGCCTACAAGTTACACCCAATAAAGGTGTGTTGTGTAGCCTGAGGTGTACTTACTTGAGAATGCATTCCTTGCTGCTTGTACGTTCCTAGCAGAATAGTGTACCTGGCCCTACGGTCTAATGTTCCACATACAACTCACAGTTACCTATCGTTTATCTGCGCATGACTCCAGTTATCGCCTGCATATGACTCAGTATGTACATTTCCTTTAGACATTCTAGTACGCATTCACACATTGCATACAATATTTGTACAATTAGTAATGTCATGTGATGTGATTTTCAAACGAAAAAAAAAAATAATCAAGGAAAAAACAGACAACAGTTTGAAAACTATTAACTACAAATCAAGCTTTAGCAAGAGAATCGATCGACATATTGCCGAAAGCTCCGGTTCGATTCCACATAGTCAAGGGTGGGAGGAATTTGTCGTTCAGGACAAACTATAAACTGTAATACATCCGAAAAAGTTTTCTCCAGCATTTCAATACAGTATCAGCAACTTCACCGATCACAGTATTACAGTGCCCGCATTGACTATTCCGAGCTTAGTCTACCACTGTTGGCTGGGGGTCGCACAGAGGGACGGAACGCTGTCAGCTGCAGCTTATCTTGTAACAATCAGCCCTCCGGCGACCTATGGGGGGACAGCGAGTTTAGCTGAGAGCGGTACCATGGAGGGAAGTGTGTGGGATGGGGTTGTGGAAGGGGGAGGAAGAGAAACCGCCACCACGACGCATGGTAATGCGCTCAGTACGTCCCTTCCTAGCCATCCCCTCAAGCACCACCGTGGCCGTCCACGTGACCCAATTTCCGGAGGGCGTCAGATGGCGGGCCATTAGAGGGCCGGTAGGTATGCGGTGCGGCCTCGTGCCACCCCGGCCCCTGGTCGTTAGGCTACCCTCAAGCCACGCCGGAGCGCGCACATACCCCCTGCCTCCACTGCCCCTGGGCCAGTCATTCTGCGACACGGTTGCCGCCATTTACGGGCCGACGTAGGGACGTGGGCGGCCCAGCGGTTCTTCGGGGTGCATTAAGAGACCCACCCCCTTCCTCCTCCAACCACACATCTACGGCCGGACCGTGCGAGCGAGAAGCCGCCGTAGCGTCGATCTTCCCTCGTGTATTACATCCGTTCACGCCTTCACAACCCTTGCTGGTCTGACTTGCCGTTATTATTTCACGCAAGGGTATCCAATACTAGCCCCGGCCGCGTAGTTATTGTAGAAAGTACTAGTTAAGTCCATGGCCTTTAGTTTATTTCAAGCAATTGTAAATAACTCGAATATTTTCTAACCAAATGCTCAGAAACAAAAATTTGAAACTGTTTACGGTTATACGATACACAATTTTGATCAGAGCGTTTTTTTTTTTTTTTTAATAATGTTCATTTTGGCTTATTTCGACCACAAAATACGTGATACTTCAGGAGCAGAAAGCTAAAAATCAGTTTTGTATATTGTAACAGAAGAATTCAGATACAAACGATAATATATAAGTCTTAAAACTGTAAGAATGAATTTTTTATGTATGTAGTAATTTTCTTAAAAAACAATATTTTCGAAACACTGCAAAACTAAAGAGCGAGGCCTTAAGTTCGCCTATACAAGTTATGATTATTAAAAACATCCTTGACGACACAATGGAAAACTACTTTTAAGAAAACATGAACACAGAAATTCTACATAAAAACCTGTAAACACACAACTCATTTTAATTAATACGTAATAGAACATGAGCATGCGAATGGATATTTCCCTCACAGCTTCGTCTAGCGTGGCGACAGCTTGCTCGAACGGTACGTTTCATTTTATAACAACTCTAACAAACGAGGCTGTTCGCAGCGTAGAGGGATGCGCGCCTGTGTTTTTTTTTTTCACATAAAAAGCATTACCTACAGTGTTCCCACTCTTATCGCTTCGGCGCCTCAGAAAGATGAAAGGAAAAAAAACATCTTTTTTACATCTGCTCTCCTTTGATTTATTCACAGTGACTTCGAGAAACCAACGATTTTCATCAACTTTATTTATCATTATTTTATGTAGGCCTACCACTTGTTAAATCTTATCCTACTTCCTACGCGCGCATAAAAAATATTGTATGAACAGAATCTACTCTGTACGGCGTTTCTCCTCTACCTCGCTTAGCTTTCACTCCGCGATACAGGGACACATTAAACGTCGCCATGAGCACGGTGAGTTTAATGGGTGATAAGGGCGACTTTACGAGGACACGGTCGTTAAGCGCAAAGCTAATTTTTACTAGGTGTTGTCAAATAAGCCACGTGTACTTCCACAGCTGTCTCTTAGAGGCCGCGATCTCCGATGTGGCAACCCTGTGAACAAGAGCCACGCCCAGCGTAGCCAACTATAACATCATTCTGATACAATATAACTGGCGTGCAAAATAACCCGAATAGTTAATTCGTTAAAAGAAATACAGATTTTCCATTATTGTGCAACGATTTTTTTCGGAACACCTCGTTTTTACTGTGCACTGTACCACATATTCACCCGCAAGTCTGACGTTGGTAGCACGACTATGGCTTTCCGTGATTCGTATGTTTATAAAAACTAGCAAACAAATCAGGAAAAGCCGTTTCCGTAGACGAGAATGATGAGCTAGTAGCATGACCTAATAGGGACTGCGGTGGCTGAATGATGAGACCAAAGGCCTTCCACCCAGGCGATCTGAGATCGAGCGGGGTCGGACCCCGGATTTTCGCATGTACGACGTTCCGGACGATGCCGTTGATCGGCGGGTTTTCTCGGAGATCTCTCGTTTCCCCCGCCCTTTCATTCCCGCACTGCCCCATATGTCACGTCTCGTATGCATGTATTTATTTTACAATTCTAACAAATCTATTGAAAACCATAATCAAAATTGTGTCCTTGTCTAATGTACATTAACAGTCAAACATTGACGCATCGTACCCTACAAACATTCAAACCCCGAAGTTAATGTTTCCTTTTAAAGACTGACTTTATTTGTGTTTGAACTCCGCAATAAAACATTAAAATAATTGGTGATTTATAAATTATTAAACTGTTGCATTCGGTCATTGTACTGCCATTTATTCAGTGCAATTTAAACTGAATTAACATTTTAAATGCATAAACTAGTTTTAGTAGTTACAAGGGGCCTATGTTTGAAATCTGAAACTCGATATATAATTAATTCTATAACGACAAAAATTAACTTGATTCTTCTGTAAGATTCCACCACCGAAAAGCAAATGGCCAATGAAGGGCCAGGTTGATGGAGGATGGGAGGGGGGAGGGAAGGCGAGGGAGAGAGGGAGGGAGGAAGGAAGATGACTTTAATGGATGAGGGAACAAAGGTGCCTACAGAATTAATTTGTTCCTTAGGAAGGGGATAAAGAGAGATCTTAAGACGAAATATGGTTAAAAAAAACTTCAAGTTTAATAGTACCTATATTTAAGTAACCATAACTACAGGAGCCCCTGAGAAGGAGGTAGGAAAAACCTCTCAGCTGGACAGCATCCCCCATGTGTGCACCAGGAAACATATAGCTTCCGGTACCTGTATCACCAACAGTGCCAAATGGCTACACGTCTAATTAAATTCGTATTTTTAAACTACTGCGAAACGAACGAAGCACTAGGAACGACACTAATGATATAACTTTTAGGTAACGTATGAATTATTTGTCATTAAATAAACAGTTATCATCCCACGTACTCGCGTAATTGTTTTACAACAAATTAGGTTGCTTCACGTTCAATATAGTCTGTCTCGTGTAGGAATTTTAGTGTTTTATAGATGTGTTGGTAGTCCCGTCTAAGGTTGTTTCGATGGAAACTGCAGTGTTCCCTCCTACTCGCGATTTCTGCATACATACATACACGCAACCAACACGTGCGCGCATGCACGCACAAACACACACACACACAGCTGACTATCATAAACGATTAAACACGAATGCCCATGGAAAAATTTGTTCACAATAACAGCATTCAGAAATTCCATTCATATGTGAAACGCAGTATAATTGTTCTTCTGGGCCGTGCTTAAGGGCGATGCCTACCCTAGAGTCCAGGCGCGAATAAATATAGGTATGTTAAATTATATTAGGTGTGCTTCAGTAGCAGTCGAACCTACGCTGAAAAAAAAGATTATAGTTGTAGGTACCATACTTATGTTACCATCTGGTATGTAAAAGCAACAAGTCTCTTAGTTTCTTCGACAACCAAACTGTTTTGTTGTCCCTATTTTAACAGAAGTATGGTACCTGCAACTATACTCTTTTTTTCAGTGTACTATATATGATACCATTGAGTTTTTGTTCATATCGCCGAGGCAGAATTGTTTTGTCTTAAAGTGATATTGTTAAAAATTACTGATCATCATCGAATAAAATTTAAACATGTTAATCCCATCCTTCCCGCAACGGCTGTCAGGTAAACAGCGCCCTTCAAAGGTTCATGTTTGCTTTCTATACGTGAATTCGAGATAAAGTGACCACTTCTGAAACCCTACTTACATTTTTTCTTTCTGATTACTAAAGGTTTCCCGACACTCTTTAATAAATGGAAAGTAACTGAGTAACAATCCTAGTGAATAGAAGGTTACGTATTCTATCTAAAGTTAACTACTGAGATAGTAATAAATATTTTCTTTTAATATTATTACACACAAGATGATCTTTCAAAGTTACTTTAACGCGAACCAGCTACAGAAATGTAGTCATGAAGCCGCGCGCATACCGAAGGATTACGTTTGTCCGAATCGACTGCATCACCGGGAAATGTTTGTTGAAAATATGCTTGGCATTTTGTGCTGTCCAAGACTGCAGAGTTTGGAAGTGTCTCAGCGATCAGAAAGGCTATTATTGTAGGCCGGGGTATTACTCTTTGGCGCGCGAGCGCACTTCAAAACTAGCGGAAATCGGGACACTGCAATTAGCTGGCTCCGGCATGGCGACAGAGGCAACACGGCGAACCAAGCTGATTGTCGAGGCGTGAGTCGAACCATCCAACTGATTGTTACCACTTGTTTTTATAGTAACGGGGAGTTATGCTATTTAATCTGGGGCCTATCAGGTAAGCAGAAAGTCGAGTAAAGAGATATAGGAGAGCGCTTAGCAGCGAAGTTTTCAGCACTGATAAGAGGTGATATGAAGTAAGATTGAAGCACCGCCGGAATGAAGAGGATGGGGGAAACGGAAGATACACGCGAAAACCCACAATCCAACAGGTTCGTCCAGCACAATTCCCACGTGCGAAAATCCAGGTCGTCCCCGCTGGAATCGAACCCGGGTGGCCATGGTAGGAGGCAAGCACCCTAGTCGGTGCGTCAACCGCACCCCCCCCCCCCATGTCAGCTATATCAAGATGAGATGATTGTGTAGAAGCCCTGTTTGGACGCAAAGCCGACATACCTTGAAGCTATTACTGCAAGTGAAGGTGTTGTGCAGCTCGACTGCAAAGGCCAAATTTTGACTATTCTCTCCATGGAAAGTTGACCGTAAAACTGGATTGTAGTAAAACTATTTACCTATATTACAGGAAACCACAGGTTAAGTATACATGATGTCAATATTTTAGGGGTCCAGTGTCTTCAGTGGTTGTAGTAAACTTAGTAGCCTTCCGTTGTGTTCGAAAATTACTGATGTTGTCGGCCAAGGGCGAGGATATAAATTTGAAAAAATCAAACGTTTACAATTTTATTAAGTTAAAGAATGTCTCAGGATAAATCTGTAGACGATAAATGTAAATTTGAATTAGTTCGTGGAAGATCTTGGTGTGTAGTTATCTTTAGGTAAATATTTTTTTTTTTGTAATATCTTAATTTTTATGAGAACTTTATTTCGAAGGTCTTGGATTTAGTAAATCTTTCGTTGTTAATTAAGTAGTTTCTTTTTTCAAAATCTTACAGTCACTTTGCCAGTTTTTTTCCCCCGATTTTCGACAAGGTTTTAGCCACAATGTGACAATATTACAAAATCCCGATACGTTTATGAAGGCAATCACTGTCGGCACTGGAAGGCAATTTAAATCCTTCTTCTAATATGAGATCCGGAAAATTCGTGAATTCATTCGAGGAGATGCTACATTTCGAACTTCTGTGTATGCGAGTAATTTCCGTGAATGGGCCATTATTCATGAAACTCGTCCTCGAGAAATTTTAACCAATATCAAACCTAAATGAAAACACTGACTGACTCCCGCGTTATATACCTTGTTACATGGCCATTCACTGGAGCAGCAGCCAGAAGCTGAGGACATATTCTAAACAGGTATCGAGTTCTTAAAATTTTTCATTGACATATTTCGCATTTGAGCCTTGTAGTACACAAGTGTGTTAGTCATTCGCGATGTTAAAATAACTTGAACTGCTCAATTATCTATCGTATTTTACGTACAAGAGTTTCGTCATATTTTTCGTAATCAAAAATTCAGGAATCAACCAATAACCTTGCTCCAGTTGACACATTATTCCTTACCGTTTCTGTTACGAAGCGAATGTGCCGAAATTGTTCTACAGTGATAATTTACTATTACCAACACTAAGCCATAAAAATCATTAGTTTTATTACATTTTACGTTGCTTAGTTCAGAAGGTTTTTGGTTTTTCTTCGGTACCTCAAAACTTTCGACCAGCGCCGCTCTTCACTCCTAATTTACTGCCGCCGTTCAAGGAAAAGAAATCCCACGGGAGTCAAAAGGCGATCTAGGGTTTTATTTCTTCTGCTGACGTCTAGCCTATTCCGAGACGTGGTCTGCCCTACTTTCCTCTTCCTCAGCAGTATCCAAGCCTTAGTTCTTGCGGAATTTTTTTCTCTCTTGTTTTGTTTCCGAACGTCAAGCTGCAATTCATATTGTTTTTTTCTCCCGGGTTGTCAGGGCAAGCAGAGACGAGAAAGTCGTAGAGAAGGAAGCTAGCGACGAGGAGGAAGGGCGGATGAGACGCACGGACTTTGTGGAAGGGGAAGAGGAGGGGATGATGGAAGTGGATACTTCGCGTCTCTCGGAAGACGTCGTCAATAACGGGCCAGAAAGAAAACAAGTCTGGAGTAGCAGGTAAACATTTGGCAAGCGAAGGGGACTGCTGGAGAACAGATAGAGGGGAGGGGGCATTGTAAAACACAGGAGGTGGGTGGCCGGGAAATCGATAGCTCTTCATCAAACAGCCAGCCAGTGACACAACTGGAGGGTCGGACAGAGAGGGGAGATGTTGCAAAGAGGCGCGCACAGCGCGGCCTAGCGACGAAATCGAAAACTAATTGCGAAGACAACAGACAGCGAGGGCCACAGCCTTCGTGTGGTTCAATACGCCGTGTGTTTCGTTACGCAGCACACACCATTCCGTTACGCAAATATTTGTGTACAATTCCACTGTAGGGAGATAGCCAACTAATCAATTCTGTACACATGAAATCCACCAGCCCATTATTTCCACTTAATTAGTCCCTGGGATGACCTAACTTTTAAAAATACCTACCATGTTGTAGTTTTAACAGCGTAGTTATTTTGTCGTGTAAATGTAGACGCAACATACACTTTTGATCGAACTAAAGAATTGTAAAACTTAGTGATTTTTTAATGGTTTTGGGGTGCATGCCAAACTGAATGGTTTTCTTAGATATACGTTAAAGCTGGCCAACGTTGTTGAATCGCAGAAAAAGCTCAGTAACAAAAACGACTAAGCACGAGAAAATGTTTCTTTCGTATTTTTGTTGCTCATTTATACTTGCTTCGCCCTTTTTATGTTAGAATGGGGTTTCTGCGATCCAGTAACTAGATACGTGTGAAATTCGCGTTATTTTCTGACAGCTGACTAGACTCCAAGTGTCTATATAAGCTCGTTTAACGTCTCCCGCTGGCCGATATTGTCGTGACTTGCCGCGGAGAATGCTTACACGGTACAGAGGCCAATCTCTGTAAAAACGTAACGCACGTACATAAAAGTTCGTGACCTATTGAATAGCATATTATGCTCTGTTAAGTGTAGGAAAGTGAAGTTTAGTCGCTACCAAACGATAACGCGAATTTTGCATGTGACTACTTATCTGACTTAGCCAATAAGAATCCCGCTGTTGTAATATTTGGTGCATATTATTGGTCTGCAGACAGTTACGTCGTGTCAGGTGTATATCACCCAGTCATACACGTTGCAAGAAACTAGAGCGTTTTCAAGGGTATGCTGGCACGAAACATTTTCGCGATATGTTATCCTCTCTAGTGATCTTATATGTGGTACGTTGGTCAATTAAGGGCGCGGCTACAGCAATTTTCATCACCATTATCTTATTTTGTATTTGTACCAGATATTTTTTTCTTATTTTAGACAAAAAATG
This sequence comes from Medauroidea extradentata, assembly GCA_003012365.1. Lineage (NCBI taxonomy): Eukaryota > Metazoa > Arthropoda > Insecta > Phasmatodea > Phasmatidae > Medauroidea > Medauroidea extradentata. The sequence goes on along the minus strand of PNEQ01091279.1, from coordinate 52,969 downwards.
TGACTAAATTTGGCTCTTATGAAATTTTTTTATATCTCATAGTTTTCGCGTAATGGCTTGTTAAAGTCATATTTTGCACGTTTCCGTTTAAACGACTACACTAAAACCAACTGATATACCAAACTTAAAAAAAATCACAGTGGATAAAGACATTGCAGGCTACAATGACATGCTCATAAAATTAAAGAATAAAAATTATTTGAATTTAATAAAAAAATGTTGAAACTAAAAATAAAAGTTTAAAAATATTCAATATTTTTTTTAAAATTACAAATAATTTTTATTCTTTAATTTTATGAGCATGTCATTGTAGCCTGCAATGTCTTTATCCACTGTGATTTTTTTTTTTTTTTTTTTTTTTTTTTTTTTTTTTTTTTTTTTTTTTTTTTTTTTTTTTTTTTTTTTTTTTTTTTTTTAGTTTGGTATATCAGTTTGTTTTAGTGTAGTCGTTAAAACGGAAACATGCAAAATATGACTTCAACAAGCCATTACGCGAAAACTATGAGCGATAAAAAAATTTCATAAGAGCCAAATTTAGTCACATTTTGTGTCTAAAATAATAAAAACTACGTGGTAAAAATAGAAAATAAAAAAATGGTGATGAAAATTGCGGTAGACCGCGCCCTTAAATGTATTTCACCGTTTCCAAAAGTACCCAATTTCGGTAGGTTTCAATAAACTACACAAATAAGTTACTACGCCGCTATAGAATCTATATAAAAAAGTATTTTTACTATATATGAGATTTTGTAAGAGCGGAAGCCGTAACCGTGACGAGAAAAAGAAAATAAATGTGCGACTGCGAAACGGCGCATAAAAAACGGAGCAAGGAGTGCTTGTTTACAAGAATATACGTGCACATAGGACGACGATGGGCGATGTATTTAGGTGTCAGGAGGTGCTTTAAGGTTCGGGCACTTCTCCAGACCGCCGCGTGGGAGGGCTTACAAGCCCCGGAAGCTGCCCGGTTAGGGTCGCATGCCTCGCCTCCGTGTCACGTCCGGCTGTTATACTCTCCTTTCTGCAGTGTTGCCAGGTGGTGCACGCAAACCAGGGCGAGTCAGGGCGGAGTGAGTTAATTTTGCGTGGTCACAGATTATTAAATAAAATTGGTCTAAGCTGTCCTTAATGGGAATTACAGCGGCAATAATGGTACCCTTGAAATCTACTGTGAAATCTTATTTCTTTAAATATAAAATGCAGCATCGTACTGAGCAACCACACTCTCAATAGTCCCTAAACCATGAAAGACCAAGTAGATTTTTACTTCCCCGCAACGACCGAGTAAATTTCAAGTGTTCCTCAAACCCAGTCTAATAATACCAGTTGTGTTGTGGATCTGCTGGCTTCACGACAGCAAATTAACAAGAAGCAAGAAGAGACTGTTTATTCCACAAAGACGTGCACTTAAGTAACAGTTATGTTGGTACAGTTCCATGTGGAACTTCATGAATCACCATTTAGTTTCCAGCATTAAGGCCAGTTTATAACAACAACCAGCAGCTACAATATAAATTCAAAATTTTAATCTAAATATTATCAACAAATCCCAAGCCATGGTACACATTTTACAGTGTTATTCACGGCAAATACTAAACATTATGAATGTACGTTAGTAACAATGTTGATAAAACGCTAACAACATTGCTGATAACACGTTCACGACAAAGTGAACACTGCATATAGTTTTCTTTCAGCTTTTTTGCAGCCATCTGTGCTATTTTTATATGAAAACTTCTACGTAACTAAAAATCAGTGTAGACATTTCAACCCTCTCAAAAGTTTACGTCTATTGACTGAATAAAACATATTTTTAATTAATTACAAGTTCTGCCGAGTGCTCGGTTTATAGTGAACAGCCTACAGTAATATTTGTTATCACCATACTTTAATCTAGATTAAACCACCCTAGGATGGATCGGGAAAATAATGTCATCAACAGTGTTGGTAACAAAGTTATTAACATGTTTATAAAATGCATAACTTCTGATGATAATGTTTTCCACAAAATGTTGGTAACAAATGTTATTAATATTACTTTGAGAATATTAACTAAGTAAAAAAATGATGGAAACAACGTTAACAACATGACGTTACCAACAGTTTTCAGCAATTTAAAAATTTTGTTAACGTTGTTGAAAACACGCGTTATTAACAATGTTATCGCTCGTGTAAACTACAATTTACACTATCCGGAATGTTATCAATTGTTAGAGACACTGGAAAATCGCGAAAATGTTTAAGATAGTCTCCAATAAACTCTAGTATATTAACCGTGACACGTGTGAACAGTTTTGGGACAAATCACACACGCTGTGTGTCAAAGCTGTGCCGTTCTAACTGGATTTGTTGAAGAGAGAAACAATGCTTCAAATAAACCATAGCCAATGTTGATACGAAACATTCAGTGTTATAGACAGTATGTTGGAGCCTAGCAAATAGTAAACTATTCCCGCGATTTTCCAGTGTCTCTATCAATTGTATAAGGTGGAAAATTGCGAAAATATTTTCTATCAGCACATTCTCTAAACTAATGTAGCGTCCTACGCCTTATGTGATTGGACGATAGTCACGTGGCGCGGCCTAGTTGTTAACAAACAAATCAGAGACTTTCAGTTGTAAGCGCACCAGAACAAGCACTGACCCAGTCAAATAGGGACTCATCATACATTACATTGAAGCCTGTTCTAGCCTAGCAACGTCAAATGTTTCCCGCGATAATTCTCTATCCCTATTCATGATCAATTCACCTCGACTCGAACTTGTACTTTAATGAAGCAAATAGCATATAATTGAGTACCATTCTGAAACTAAACTCGTCAAATGTAAAAAAAGTGTACTCGTTCCTGGGACATACTATAACAATGCCCACAGCTGTGCAGGGCGTGTTCTGGGATTCCAAATACTGTACGTAAGTTCAGAAATAAGCACTTTACATCTCACCTGCACTTTAAGGGCCTTCAACAAAGTCAGCAGAACCTTTTAACATAGCCGCCAATTGCTAGGGAAAGGAATATTTCGCTGGTTTACTGACGTGCATATAATAATTCACTATAATGTGTGTACTTAAGCCCCAACCACTTGTCAATTAGCTGCTACTTATTGCAACAGCAGACAGTAAACGAACATACGAGCTTATGCATAGGACAACGGATTCCAATGCACAGGTCATTGACCTTGCGAATTTCTCCTCTCTCTACCTACAACATACTGGAACATTTTTATGTCCGTACATATGCATGTAGGTGAAAGAGAAAGACAAACTTTCAATTATGTTAATCCAAATATTCTTGTCTACGTAAGCTGATAAAATGAGGTATTCAATATAATTTATCCGTTTTGGCTATATTTCAAAGCCTAACGTGCGAGGTTGCAATGCAACAAACGACCGAGATTCTCAGCGTTGTAATTCGTGAATAATTAGTAGCGTGTTTTTTATCAACGTAACACGCAATTCCTAAAAGAAGGTGTATTACAAGTATTTGAGTATTTTCTCGGTTTATTAATTCCGTACGAGAACTGTGACTAATAAAAAAATTGTTTCAGAGAAAACAATTGAATTTGTCATACATAATGTACGTTTCTCAATGAGTTAAATGAAGTTTAATATCTTTTACGAGGGATTTAAGAGGAAAACTTCAGTAAAATATTGATATTAGTACAAATTTCTCCATAACTTTTACACTAATATTTTTAAAAGCTAGCTAAGAAGTATAGCTTGTCTTAACAGTAATTTTTAAGTATTTCTTAGTTATTGTTGTGATGTACTTATTTACTGATGTCAGTTCCCACACAAGTACAGAAGTTAAGTCTAGTCAAGTGAGTGGGAGATTTTGGTCAGCGCTTAACATTGAGGTCTTTAGCGCTGGTGAAGGGTGACATGATGTGAGCATGGAGCAGCGCCGGAATGAAAGGGCGGGGGAAACGGGAGATCCCCGAGAAGGCCCGCCGACCAGCGGCATCGTCCGGCATGATTCCCACTTGCGAAAATCCGGGGACCGACCCAGCCGGGAATCGAGCCCGGATCGCCTTGGTGGGAGGCGAGAGGTCTGACCGCTCAGCCACCGTGGCCCCTTGAGTCTAGTCAAGATTAAACGTTTATGTTCAGAGCTATACGTTGGGCTAGGAATATTTCGCGAGTTTAACGACCAACATGCTAGAATCCATTATCCTGTGTATACCGAAGCCCTACCATTTGTCCATTACCTGCTACTCATTCAGACAATAGACAATGAACGAATGGACGGGGATAGAGTATGCATAGGACATTGGATTCTAGCATGCAGCTCATTGAATTCGCGAATTTTTCCTAGCCCTAGCTATAAGGTCAGGCGACCTTGCAGCGCACATAAAAATACCACATTACCACAACAGCAAGCTCTAAAATAGCGTGCAAGATTCCCACCGATGCATTTTCACTATCGGACTTAAAAATGCGACAACCATGTAAGTTTATTGGTAGAAGGTCTGTAACAAAGATCAATGCACGATACCGCTGAGTTTCGCATACACTTGGTTAGTATATTTTGAAGCACTGTTGTCTGCAAAGGCCGATTTTAGCTGTGTTGTAGTGTTTAGAAATGGTGTTTTTAACAAGCGTGGTGTCTTGACAATGACATTCCGTACTTGACCAAAGTTTATTTCTTTCTGTACACTGATACAATGTTATATTTTGTATAACGAAAACATATTTCACGCACATTAAACCAGGGTTCTTATACATGTCATATAAATTTAAGGACTAAACAGTACCACAGAATATTTAGGAATACAGAAGTGAAATAGCCGACTGGACAGCGAACTCAGTCACACACGCCAGCAAAATGGCTTCCTTGGCCAGAAACACGGCGGATAAGCCTACAGCCAATCAGCGTAAGGCGGCTGCCCTGTTAGCCGGTAGCCAGGCCAATTGGAAACCTGCCGTAACATGCAGAACCTAAACAGACACGGGGCAACCAATAAGGATGAAGTTCGCCAGTATCAAAATAGCCGCCACGTCATTTCACGTCTGTATTACTATTTAGTCTGTGACCGTAGGCCTACTGCTCGAAGGACCACGACATCAAAACTTACACTATTGCAACAAAAATTCCAGCACTGAGGTTGTCATACGAAGCTTAGTTTGCATCAAACTATGACTGACTATATTAGCGTTGATAACTGTACAATATAAATATAAAAGGCTTCGAGGCATACTTATAATTTAAAAGATAGTATGCCTACGTGTCACTTAGGAGATGGACTTGAGTGATTCACAAAGGAATAGACTGTACAACACACATAGCTAGTTCAAATTGCAAAATACTACACACATTTTTTCTCCATGCACTTAACTCAACGTTAAAATGCTGCACAACGTGCTTGAAACAAGAACAATGATAACACATAACAGACGGTGAGAAAGAAAAAAATGATAGGAGTGAAGTTCTACACCTGTTAAAAACAGACTGAAAGCCACATTATCCCCGTGTTATATTGAAAAAACATTGACATTAAAAATAATCTTATATTTGTGAGGCTCAACAATAATGGAAATTAATCTATCATCACTTAAATTCGGAAAACTTCAAGGATCTTCTAAGAACTTAGGCAATTTAGAAACTTCTCAAGGTCTTAAAATTAAACGCTCAGAATTCCAGGATTTCCAAGAACTCTAACAACCCTGTAAACGCGTGGTAGACAACGTGCCGCGATATATTTTGAATAACTAAATTAAAATATAAGAATTAATTACGAGACTAAAAGAGAAGTACATATCTAGGGCAGGACGCTGTCTCGCGAAGTAGAGAGCCAACTTTATCCGGGAACAGGCTGTAGTCGGCTGGCACAGACGGGCAATTTTTCCCAGTGCACGGAGCGTACACGACCAGAGCAGAGGGTGGCGAGCACTGGGCTCGCTGTTTTATTCAGCGCTCCATGTGGGCCACAAATTACGCTCGCAGAATGGAAGCACTGTGGGTGGTGGTTCGTGGGGCGGGGACGAGGGGCTGAGGGTAGGGGACCCGCACGACGCGGATAGAAGAGAGACCGCGTACACGCGGTAAGCCCTGCGCCACTCTGTCCGCGGCGGAGCGCAACTTGGCATCCCGAACACAACCACCGCCACCCCCACACCACAATCCTTTGAAAACACTTTGAGACACACGCGCACATGCAAAAGCGCGCTCGTACCCGGTCGCGGTGCGCCTCCGCGTTTTTTTCCCCTCCCTCCTGTTGTTGTTTCAAAGCGCGGCTGTTTAGATCTAGGCGTTCTCCCTCCCCCTCCTCACTAACATACAACACCCACCACCCAGTTAATGCGTCGCCGACTCAACACTCGTGTGCTCAGGAACACAGGCTCCCCCGACGAAGCGAGCCGTCGCGCGTTTGCGTCAGCGCGCAGTTCCGCGAGAAACGCAAGAAATTATTTTTTTAAACCGTAACTCTGGGCTCAGCCAACGTGCATTCTACCATCAAACTCGCAACCCTTTCAGAACTGAATTATTTTTCTACTTTTTGGACAAAAAGGCCGAAAAAAATATTCATACTTTGTATAGAGCCCTACAGATGGCTCCAAGTGCAAAACCACAAAATAGGCATACAAAAATGTACCCAAAATGTTTTTATTGCAGTTAGTACAATTTTAATAATTAATAGACGTGCTACAACGTGGTACGGAAAGAATTTTTCTTGTGTAACTACTAAAAATGTTTCCAATAAGTTTACCCACGAAAAGGAGACACACGTCAAACTGTGTCCCTATGATTTAAAAAAAATACCGTCCTTTAGTTAAAAACATGATTTCCAAGCTCCTCAAAAGTGCTACAAATAACTTATTCCCGTTGCTACCGCTGAGAAAATATCAACCGTCGTAAAACAAAATCATAGAAACCTGCATTGGACTTTACCACATACTTTCTACGAATAAAATAACAGGGTCATCGCTTGAATTCCCGTTGAAAAACGGTTTCTACGAAAACAGCACGATAGTTTACTCCTTCGCGCCTAGAGGCGATGAGGTGTTTGACGCACGTGTTATATTCTACTTATCGCCATCCCCGTATCAGTACCTCGAACGTAAAAAAAAAAAAAAGCTAGCGTCCAAAACAAAAGCTAGCGTCCACTAACTGTTAATAAAACTATATTACATTTCTTAAATATATATATATATATATATATATATATATATATATATATATATATATATATATATATATTTCAGTTTTTCAAGCACGAAATTAAAACAACAAACCCACATAGCACATCCAGCGTAACAGCAGCTTCCCTAGCACGCGCGGGCCATTGTTTCACCTGACGTGCACAAAGTAGCCTGTGACGTCATCTCTAATGGACGTTCCAACGTTGCCAACACGTCCCTAAGGGCGTCACATGCACATGTCGGTACATAGCGGCAACGTCGTAGTTAACAATATGACGTGCACTTAAAGTTTCGGGCTCCTTGCTGTGTTGTCTGGAAATGTCACAGTAAAACAGCTAGTCAGTTTGTATCGCCCTACTGAACGCAAGCTTACTCAATATATTAATTGTGTGTGAGGGTGTCTCAGTACAGTGGTTACAAACTTTCAGGAGAGAGAATACACCCAGAAGGCTGGGAATCACATAGCAACGCATTTTCGGAAACGCTTCATGTTCTTTTTTTCTTAGTTTTTTTTTTTTGCAGTATTAGGATTAATAAACATGTTTTCTCCTCTTGTTCGTGTCCTTTATTTCTTGTGTTTTGTGTCGTCCCTACCACGCCAGGAAAGCGTTTTCGATAATCCCCGCCTTGACGGCCAAGCACCTTAGCTCCTTACTAGCAGCGCAGTCTTCTAGCTGGCTCTTCTTTAATGCAGGCCAGTTATAGTAGAGCTATGCAAAAACATCTGCATTCCACATTAGCTCTACATCCCGCCTCGTCGACAGCTACGTCATTATAGACGATTACACACAACGCAGTAGGACAGGATCTGAGAGATGAATCGGCCATGGGTTACATTAACTAATCATTCCGACCTTCGCCTGGTGTGATTTCGCGAAACCATGGAAACGAATATCGGGATTGACGGAGATGGAAATCAAGCGCCACCTCGTACGGTATATTATACCAAGTGTCTGCAGGCCTACACACATACATATATGTATAATATACAGGCTGTTCCTGAACTCGGTATAGAAAGTACACGAGGTCTGGTCCAAAGACAAAACAATTCTATGTGCGTTTTAAGAGCTGTGCATGTCAATATTACAGTCATTGAGTTTGCAATTCGAAATTGAAGTTAAAACTAATTAATTCGCGACCCATATGAAAGGACAACATGCCTAGGCAATAGTTAACAGACTTTTGGATGCAACGTACATCACTGGACGGATAGTGAGTAAAAGGTTCGAGGGGTAGACCGGATTTCAATACCCCGCGAGTGAGAAGGAACCTGCTAGGTTGCGGAGAGGGAGGGAAGTGAGTGTGGAGTAAATGAATGAATGAAGGGGGAATGAATGACGTGAAAATTTCGTCCAGACCCCTCCACCACCCCTCTCTCTCTCTCTCTGCTAGCCGCCGAGAACATCCCAGCACCTCCCTCCCCTCCCCGGGCCCATAAAGGCACGTGCAAACACGGCGGCAATCTCCGACGCGCGCGCAAATATTTGCGGCGGCGGCTACGTCACGGCCGAAAGGGCCGAGTGAAACGAGCTGGCGAGGCTGGCGGCAGAGTAAACAGCTGTAGCCAGGAGGCGGAAAGGAGTTGAGGGTGTGTGGGGGGGGGGGGGGTGGATTGGCGTTGGTGGGAGGGTTTGCTGGTTGGTGCGACAGACGTCAGGCGACGTGGCAACGGGTTGTCGGCATGCCGATGATAGATAGGCCGTCGAAACTCATCGCGGCCCTGAATTATTGCGGCGAGTTGATCGAAGGCCGGCATAATAATGACCCTTCGTCTTACGCCTTTTGTGTGCAGTTGTGGCGTGGAACGCAAATACGTTTCAATACAGACTTTTTTTTTCAGATATACACTATTTACAAAATGTAACACGAGACAACAATGTGAAACTTTTTTTTAGTTCGTGTAGCTGCCGACCTGCATACCAGACGACATGCAAATCATGAGAACATACGACGTGTTAGTGTTAATTTTGGTGATCATAAAAATAAATAGGCTGTTCACCACAAACTGAGCTCTCAGCATTACTCGTAATTAATTAAAAATATGTTTTATTGGGCCAATACATGTTAACTTTTGAAAACATCGAAAAGTTTACACTGTGTTTTTTAGTTACATGGAAGTTTTCATATTAAAAATAGTAAAAATAGCTACAAAACGGCCGAAAGAAAACTTTATGCAGTGCTCATTTTATCGTGAACAGCGAATATGAAAATTTCACGTATATACTTCTGCACAGTAGCTAACGGTTACAATAAAACCACAGATCAGGTACCCTATGACGTTTACATAAGAACGAAGCAAAAATTAAACGCAAAACAATGCAGTTCCTTTTGTTAAATATAAACCCGCGTCAACAGCATGGTTGAAAAGTCTCGGAGAAATACACGAAGATGGCTGCCATAGCCGAAGAGGAGTAAGAAGGAGAGGGAAAGTAAAAGAAACTGAGAAGAGAATGAGAGAGAGAGAGAGAACTGGTGATCTGATCAGCCCGAAGAATGGAGGGCGACGAAATGATATAGTTACGTAACAGCAAAAGACTGGACGTGGGTAAAGAAACTGGAGTGTTCATGATAAAACTCACTCTCGCATCAAGATGTAGTCAAGATAAGGTAGGAAATGAATAGGGCTTATCGTCTCGTCCACATAAAGTTATAACAAACGTAACGAGCAGCTCTGACACGCCAAAATAGAGGACGAAGTAGCCACGGCCAGTAGGAAGGAATAACCTAAGCATTCAGCCAAAGAAATTAGAAACACTCTGATACAACTAAATTGGTTTTTTTTTTTGGGGGGGGATCAACGGGGGATCGACTCCGGGTCTTCCAGAATGTGAGTCTAATGTTTTACCACTATGCTTCCTCGCTTGGTATTAGTTCAGGAGAATTTCGAGGGAAAACCTAGAGCATTATTATATTAATTGTGTAACACAATGCAATTTGCAAATTAATTTAGAAGATATGGTACAAATAAAAAATCCACCAAAAACTATCCAGGATTGTTTACCTGTTCTCGTCAGACCTACACACTACGTGAAAATCTCGGAGCAGGAAACTAAAGCAAATGTTAAGTTACTTATGCATAAGGTATAAATCCGTTTTCAATTACTCGGTTTAACTTACATTTCGAACTTGAATATTTTCGCGTACGACCGACATGCTTCATCAGAAGTTCTTTCAAGCACCTAAGGTTGGACCCACAATTACGGAAATGATCGAGGGCACACGGAGGAAAAGGTTTGCTAGAGTTAACCACACGAAAGTTTGGCTGAACAATCTGTGAAAAGCGTAACAAATTGGCTTTGTTGGTCTAACAAAATTAACGTTTAAAAGGACTAAGCCCTGCTGTTGAGATTACAAAATCAGCCAGGCAACCACATATTTGGTTGATTTAACGTTTATAAGGTTATTTCACCGTATACGAACATATATACGGTTGACTTTACCAAACATTTTTCTCTGCGCAGGTTAAATTGCCTGCATTATGCGATATAATATACACCATACAGGGTTATGGAACATTTTTTTTATTAGGACGTTAATCCCTACCTACCGTTTTAGCTCAAGACTTAAGTCACTGCAACTCCATACAGTAATATACTTGAAATCTGACACTTCAATTGCTTTCAACCAGGTTTTTATGTTTAACTACGTCTATTTAAATATTTTATCATGAAATCCTCGTGGATTGGAAATCAGTGTTTTATCACAGCGTCGCCTTGCTCGGTGTTAAGAAAACAGTGTTTTTACTCGCTCCTGCCCCTCGTCCCCTAGAATATAGTCTGCCGAGTCTGGCAACACTGCGCCGTGTTCGGAGAATACTCGGGTGGACGATAACTGTCTTATCCTTGCCTCCACCTGGGCGGCATATCAGCCGCCGGCAAATCCTTCCCTTCAGCGTGGTAGAAAAAGTCTTGAAAGGAAGGGTTGGTAAGTTGGCCACGAGGCACTACTTCCATGGACACTAGGGGGTTAAAATTTCCTGTTACACCGGCGGAAGCTGCAAACAGATGACTGATGGTTCTAGGCGAGCGACACGCGAGAAGGGTGGGCCCGTCGAAATGTCACGCCACTCAAGACATCAACTGCTGCTCGAGGGAGAAGGGCGTGGGCGGACAAACCCCTCCACTCATTCCCCCGCCCTATATTCTCCAGGCTCGTTCTGGTCGGCAACATGGACGGGAATTATTTCAGGAACAAGGCGTCACCACACGCCCGCCTGGTCATGCTACAATCCCGCAGCCCAGCCCGAGACAACGGATACTTGCGAAGTAATCTGCCGCGCAGGAAGGAAACCACTGTTTCGCATAACTTCAGAAAAATTTTATACTTCTGAGACCCTGTTACGAGTTGTAGATGTGTTATACTATGTCAGTCGACATACTTAGTTTTATAATGTGCCTGAGATGTCTATTTCACCATTTTTACAGCAACAGTTGTCTTGGTTTATGACACATATTATAAACAGTAATTGCACATAAATAGCTGTCAAATTTTCCTCAAGTTGAACTAAACCGAGCGTACCCGCTTATCTACACCTTGCAGATAATGTATATTACCGTGATAAAAATATGTTTTCGCGTGTATCATAACATTACATAACATCGTTAACCTCAATTGGAAAATGTCATATCTGGTACAACCAGGGCTGACGCAAAAATTATAGCAATTATGTAGCAAAAAAAAAAAAAAAAAACATACGTTGGTTAGCGAAATATATAACAGCAGCAAAACGAATCTAATCTCAACAATGGGCCAATTTCCTTTTTATTTGATATCGACGCAACACAGTACTACGAAAGTGGTGTGACAGTTTACAGCATACTATCACGACAGACACTTTCAAGTATCTCATAGCTCGGCCTGACATTTTTGCTAAAGGCTGTTACCAGTAAAACGAACACTTCCTAAGTATTTACTCTAATCAAATTAAAATTTTTCCGCCACGTGCTTGTACAAAACAATGCCACGTGAGTGTGACTAACATATTACATGGTATAGGTCATTCGGGATAAAGTGAGCACTAAAGATTTAATCTTTGAAGAAAAAAATCACTAGCTGTTACTGCATATACGCCACGATCAACAAAAGTTACTTTCCTGCTTGTATGGTTGGTAGCGATGCATCGCATGTAGTTCCGTGTATTTTCCTATTTGAATACAACATTAGTGAAAGAACATCAGATGAAATCGACCTCTCTGTATTTAATATAGGCCTACTTCAATATATTGATTTATGATCTTATGGACATTCCTACTTACAGTATAATTATAATTAATTGGCGCCAGAAGAATGTGACGCTATCGCCGGCCTCAGGTAATCTTGCACGTTACAGCTTGCTCCGCGTTTCAAACAGTTCAAAATTCCACCGACAGATGGCATCAGAGTTGGGTTCTCGCCGTTTTTTTCGCCGCTTCGCCAAGTTGCATAATTTGCTTATGTTTGTCCGTTGTGCGTATATACGCATTTAAAGTATTGTAAATTGCTATGAATATCATTGCCAAATTATGTGAAACCATCAGTATTTTGTAAATTATGTTTTACGTTTGCCTGCCTAAAAACAACATACTTTTTATTTCACATATTAAGAAAATACGTTATTTATTGTTTCAGTTACATGCGTCGTCGTTCGTGGCAGTAGAACTGAACGAAACTTTAATTCTTTAATTGCGTGTATGATGTGTGTATTTAGTGGCGGTTTTGAGTTACAAATTCAAATAAACTATGCCCGCATACACGAGATTCGTAACGGCAATAGTGCGTGTGGTATCAATTAGTCGATGGACAGAAACCAGTATTGTAAGACGTTAACTCGCAGGTATTTATAAGCAAGATTACTTTTTATTATATCTTATGTTCAGCCCTCGTGCATTTAATGAGTACATATTGTAGATAAAATTTTTCGGAGCAGTTTAATGTAGTTGTAAACATTGCACGACCCAATGTAAATAAAAGCACGTGGCAATATTTATGTTTACATTCGGCGGAAAGATATAAACAGGCAGAAAATATAAATTAACCAGGGCTTTTTTGAGTGCTCACTTTATTCCGAATCACCCATATACACACTGTTTTAGCTTAAATGTTAATGTATCAGGCTACAATAATAACTTACATTAGTGGCTAATGACTGCAGAGAGAGCAATACAAATGGTTGATTTTTATAGTGGATGACTTGGTACGGTAAATTGGCTTAACGGCTCATCGACAGTCGGCAGCGAGGTAGCTAGAGACGATGGCACACAGCTTGACACGATGACAGGAGCTGGGAGAGAAGTCGGTAATGGCCTTTGTTAAGGAAACAACGAAGCATTCGCCTTTAGCGATTTCGATGACCAAGAAAAACCAGTATCAGGATGACATGAGCCGGAGATCGAACTCGAATCCTCCCGAATGCGAGTCAAATGTGGTGGATGACTTGTATGCCTTTGAATGGTTTATTCTAGGACATCCTTGAGTCATTCCCGGGACGACTTTGAGAGAAAGAGAAAGCAGAAAGCAGAGAGAGAGAGAGAAAGAGAGAAATTTATTTGTCTTAAAGATGGTCTTTTCACATAGTTCTTACATCTCTAAATAAACAACTATTATCGAAAAAAGACCAACCCCGGGTCTTGCAAAGAAATTAGCAGCAGATCTTATACGTATAAAATTATAGGGTCGATTTCTTGAAGTCGCATCATTCCAACGGGGCGACGGGAACACTGTAAGCCATTTCGGCGCCTTCGATTCATGAGCAGTAAGTTTTTTTTTTAGTGCTCGCTTTAATGTTACTCTTTCCTGTGAGTCAAGCACAGGTATATGTAGATGACAGTACTTTTAGGCATGTCAAGTGGCGAGAATTTGACCAGTGTTTAGGGGTACTGCGCAATCTGGCCCGACCACCGAACACTTCCGTTATTTAACAGCTGTGCAATGTTATTAAATTTCGTATGCGAACTATTATAGTGATAATTCTTGTAGCAATACTTTCCCCAATTGAAAGCAGAAAATTGTTTTCGTCAGAAAGAAATTATCATAAAGGTGATGATATCCTTGACCTCTCCAGCTCGACGGACTTGATAGCGAAGACGTCTTTAGCGAAGACAACGGAGGCGGCGACGGCAAGGAGCGGCGCGGGATAAGCACAACAGGAGAGAGTGGCAAGTGCTTACGGCGGCGGAACGGTTGGAGCGTATTTGGACGGTGTATTTGAGAGTGTGAGACGGACGAGCAGTTAGAATATTACTATAGATAGTGAGAGACGTCTGGAAAGAGATGTTTTATCAGAACAGTAGCTTAAGTAATCTGATGACTGATCTGTGAACCTGGCTACACCGACAGTAATTTTTTAACAATATGTTTATATACCTATTAAATTATTCATCTGTCTTAACTTTGGAGAATACCGTTTATTTTATTTATTTATTTATTTTATTCTACTAAAATGTATACCAGAGACTAAATAAAATAAGTGTGTATATACAAGGTGCAAGGAAATTAACAGCCCAAACTCTAGAAGATGATTCCTCATGCAAAATGAAGTAGACTTCGTATTTGCCACTTTCATGAAAAGTGAATATTAAGGGCGTAATAAGCCCTTAAAAATCGAGTTTGAATGCCGTCTTTTGGCAAAATATCACGAACGGTTAGGAGTTAAGTTACGATTCTTTGAATGGTGTAACATAATTATTGATATAGTTAACATGCAATAATTTCAGCCTTCTAACAACCCCCCCCCCTTTTCCATGACATTTATAGGGGTTGCATCCCTAAAATTGCATAAAATTATGTTAGTGTTTGGTTTACGAACCTAGCATGTTGTAAACTGCATGAATAATATCGTAACGAACAAAAAAGGTCCTCTTGTCGCGAATGCCTAGAACGCACAGTTTACCAGAAAAACGTACACAACTGTTCTGTGCCTGGTATACAGGCAAAATGTGCTACTTCCGCTAAGAAATGGATGTGTACAATTTGCTCAGGTAAATGCAACTCGTGACATAGTTGTTGAAGCATGCCGTGGAATGCAGTTACATAAGCTTAAAAACAAAACCATGCCCAACAAAGTGGCTTAGAAAAATTTACCAAATAAGACGACAGAAATCACGTGAACTTAAGAAACAACAGAACGTATCAGTACGTATGTCATGTACGTACGTCACTACAACAATCGTATGGGGAATGCACCCTAGGGCGAGAATAACTCCAAACAGGTTGATGCGATGATTTTCGGTCTGCTACATAAGAGAAACAAGGCTGGGCGAAGTAGGACACGTTGCATTCATTAGGAGGTAACCCTGTACATGTAATAAAGGGACGAATGTAGTTTGTTACAATTGCGATAGATGTCAGCATTGTTTTTAACGTGCCAAAGAGCAGCGGTGGATACGCGTCGAGAGAAGTGTTTGACCGTCAGCGTTACTCAGTGAAGTAGCCTACCTGTGCATCGGATGGAACGTTACACGTGGGCCGAAAAGGCCGATATGCATATTTTGAATAGCAGGGCAAATGGATGTGGTAGACGTGCGCAGTGTCTTTACAGAGAACAGTTTCCCGATCGTATGATATCAGATTATCGGACATTTACACAAATCCACCGTCAGCTGAGGGGAACAGGAGGATTCAAGGTGAGTTGCATTTAAACACGCTGAGACCTACATTAAATATTGCACAGTCCTAAGTGCAACTGTTGTGTACCTCCCATTTTGCAGAGAAACATGCGGAATACTGGCCGTCCCAGGTATGTGCGTACTGTTGTCTTTGAGGAAGCAGGACTGCAGCAAGTCGACGACATGCCCGACACTAGTACACGCTCCGTGGCGCACCAAATGCGGACGTGTCCCATTCGACAGTGTGGGAAGTACTACGGGAAAATACTCACCATCCATACCGCTTGCAGCAAGTACATGCGTTGCAGCCAGCTGATTACCTGGCTCGACAGGCCTTTGCACAGTGGTTTGTGCAGCGCACAGAAGAGGATCCGCAGTTCCGATCGTTCGTGCTGTTTAAGGATGAAGCAATGTTTACACGTAACAGTCACATGTGGTCATACGAGAATCCAAACGCTCGTGTTGAACACGGATTCCAACATAAGTTTTCGGTGAATGTGTGGGCGGGTATGATGGCAAATGAATTAATTGGGCCTTACATCCTCCCACCTCGCCTTAATGGTGTTATGTACCGGATATTTCTCGAAAATACGCTACCAGAACTGCTAAACGATGTACCACTGGTAATCCGACGGAACATGTGCTGGTTGCAATTGGATGGTGCGCCTCCTCACTTCGCTCTTACTACGCGAACTTAAATACAACGTTTCGGGACAGATGGATTGGCCGTGGTGGACCTGTTGCATGGCCGCCTCGATGCCCTGACCTAAATCCTCTAGATTTCTTTTTGTGGGGGTACATGAAAAGTGCTGTGTATCAGACTCCGATTGTGCATGAGGAGGATTTGGTAGCAAGACTCGCAATAGTAGCATGCAATGTGCGAGATATCCCAGATATCTTTGGACGTGTGCGTGGGTCGCTACTGCGTAGGTTGAGGCTGTGCTGCGAATGTGGAGGAGGTCATATCGAACACCTCCTGTGATGTAGGCAATACGTTATGATCGTTATGATGAGATGTAACGCTTCTGTATCGCTTCTTGGGAACGCAACTTCGCACAGACTTGATTACCGGCATTGTGTACCAACTTTTCAACATATCCAAGAATTGTAGTCTTTGAGTATGACAAATTTGTAGGCTTTCACAAGTGACCTTGCGTAGGCCAGATAGTACTTTTGTTCAGTAGGTCATACGACTGAATACCGTACATCATCCGAAACATCTGTGTGGATATTTACGGCAATCCCTGTCAATGTTTCAACTGTGCAGCGGACAAAACGTCTTGGTCGCAGATTTGTTTCCAAATTAACCGATTCGTCTGTGGGCTTGATTTCGATTTTAAGCTTATGCATTCCACGACATTCTTCAACAACTGTATCACGGGTTGCATTTACCTGAGCAAATAGTACACATCCATTTCTTAGCGGAAGTAGCACATTTTGCCTGCATACCAGGCACAGAACAGTTGTGTACGTTTTTCTGGTAAACTGTGCGTTCTAGGTATTCGCGACCAGAGGACCTTTTATGTTCCTTACGGTGTCCTTCATGCAGTTTACAACATGTTAGGTTCGTAAACGTAACACTAACGTAATTTTATGCAATTTTAGGGATGCAACCTCTATTAATGCCATGGAAGGGGGTTGTAGAAGGCTGAAATTATTGCATGTTAACGATATCAATAATTATGTTACACCATTCAAAGAATCGTAATTTAACTCCTAATCGTTCGTGATATTTTGCCAAAATTCGGTATTCGAACTCGATTTTTAAGGGCTTATTACGCCCTTAATATTCACTTTTGATGAAAGTGTCAAATACAAAGTCTACTTCGTTTTGCATGAGGAATCATCCCCTAGAGTTTGGGCTATTATTTTCCTTACATCCTGTATATAACAGTATAATTTCCGACAAATCAGTGGTTTTTGTAGACTAAAAAGTTTTCATAAGTATATTTACAAGTAAAATACTTTTAAATGTACACGTAAATAGTTTTACAAGACAATTCCTCGTACATTCACCACCAAGGTTTCTAAAAGTACAAAGCTATTCTCAGTATTTCGAGTGTGATCTCCAAGGAAGATATCATCCTAATGAGCGCTGGTGGGAATTATGTGAGGTGAGCATGGAGCAAGGACGGAACGCAAGGGCGGGAGATAACAGGAGGTACCCCAGACAGTCTACTCGAAGTTGAACGTGGGACGTCATCTCGGCGCCCGGCAGTCGTCCGAGCGCATCGCGTGTACGACACAATGGCGCCAGCCCGCGAAGAAACAGGAAATTTGAGGTAGGCGAGGAAGGAGGGGGGACCACAGGCTGCCAAGACGCGGTGACAAACGAGAGGCAGGTGCGGGCGTCGCGACACCTTCTATTTCTCCGCGCCAACCCCCTCTCATCTTGGCCTTCACTACCGGTTGATATAAGCTGTTTATATTAATAGTGTGTGGTAGATAAGTAAACACAGAACATTACAATTGAAATCTACTAGTATTTGAAAGTCAACGTGGAGAAACTACAAAACAACAACCCTAGACAATGATATAAGCCAACTTTACGAGTAAACATTTACTCAGAATGATTCACTTGTTAAGCGTGCTCTGTTGCGCCGCAATTAAATGTACGAGATTACGGAGCCAGAGATTGTTCTTCAGAAATGCGTTACTCCAGAAAACATTTTGCTCAGAAAGATAGCAAAAACTAAGGTTGCTGTTACGTATTAATTTTTGCAAATTGGCTCCGAGAAACGTACAATTTTAAAGTGATGCTTTTAACGTTGAATTACGTACCATGGACTCTTAACAGGATTATAATATGTGCATGGCGCTAAACGGTGTTATTAAGAGTGCCGCGTCTGTTCTTTTAAACGCGGAACCGATAAACTTATTCCTACTATGTTTATCTACCGAAGGAACGCACACTTAAACCTATGTTTCTATAATTTTAAAACATGCAGATCGCTTATCATAAACGTTATTTTGAAGCATCCAACAATAATGACCAAAAACCGGCTGTACAAAAATACTGCCCGGATTCGTAAAACACAATAATAGAAGTAAGTCTAAATTGTAAGGTTGCTACTTAAAGTTCCACAGAAATAAGCTGTTAAATTTCTTCCGATTGGTGTAGTCAAATTACATACGACTCCGCACAAATAAACACTGCCAATAACCACGAAGCACATCTGCAGATTTGCACGTAAGGCATTGAAACACTAGTGGGGTAAAAGTCTTTTAGCGAAAACTTCCGGTCCCTAAATGTAGGCATATGCGTATCCTTGAGCAGGTCGGCTGCTCACTGGCTGAATGCTGAGACAAGCAATGCGCCACAGTTGGGCCCGTATTTTGTTGCTTTTTTATTATGGGCTAAAGTCATGTTTCAGCAACTTCAGTAACATAAACACATTGTTTATAGCTAGCTGTCAAAAGAGCCTGCAAATCTTCCGGGTGTATGGTAATAATTAAGAGATGATGGTATATCGCGAATGTTTTGTGCCAACATACCCTTGTAAACACTGTGGTTTCTCTCAGCATGTATGGTTGGATGATATATATAGGTACGTCAATTTCGCGGATTCATCTGGTAGTGGCCTAGATTTCCCAGTCCTGTACACGCTCTGGACACAGTCGACTATTCATTGACTTACAACCTTACAAGCGAGTAGCACGCGATAGCTCTAGGAATTATTTCCTTATTTACTACTGGCTTGCGGTAGTCAAATGCGTTTCGTGACAGCCACCAGCTAATCACACACGTGATTATGAAGTAAACATTTTGGCGTTCAACCTGACCTGGAATGTATCTGCGAAATTGACGTACCTCTAATTATATACGTCTGACACAACGTATCTGTCTGCAGACCAATAATGTATATCACTTTCTACAATAGCGGGATTCTTAGTGGCTCAGTAAAATAGGGGAACAGCTCTGTGTACAAGCGAAAGCCAGTAATAATATAATAAGCTGAACGTTGAAACCCAGCAAACAGTCAAGTTTTTCCGCGATAAACCATAATCTCTAGTAATAATGCATATTGGGAACACACCTTGCCAGTTAGCTTTAATACGTAGGGCCCTGAAAAATTCGCGTTTTCTTTCCGGCACAATCTAGAATTTCAGCAATTGTAAGTTCGTGTGACACTCGCAATTGGATGTTGACTTATTTGACACATCCTTGAAGTTGCCGAGCCAATAATTACAATGTAACTAATGCAATCCCATTTCACTATGTCACTGAGCAGCTAATGATCATCTGCTGTCTGCTTGAATACACAGATATTCTTTGAGGCTAGCCTACATGTCAGTGAACACGCGGATTTTTCCAGACTTTTGTTCAAGTGGGGAAAAAACATAATTTTATATTTGTATGAAATAGTGTTAGTTTTGTACACATTACTTGAGAGTAAATATACCTCTAACGGAAAAAAATTAGTTCATCTAGTTTTACCGTAATGGCACTTCAAAGTCAAAATTTGCGTATTTTTACTTCATACAAAACTTGAAAACCAGTTAACATAATGAAATGAAAAAAATCATATCAAAACTACGCGTTACTGTCTATGACCTGTAGCATTTAAAACCCGTTACAAAAAATGTTTATGTTAAATAAAAAATTTCAAAATTTACATTTTTTGTACTTTTAGAAATTTATTTTAAACACAGAAATATTTTATAATGTGTTTGTATATACTTCAAGCCGTAGACGGTGACGTGTAGTTTTGATGAGATTTTTTCCATTTCATTATATTTACTGGTTTTCAAGTTTTGTATGAAGTAAAAATATGCAAATTTTGACTTTGAAGTGACATTACGGGAAAACTAGATGAGCTAAT